>KE506019.1:72086-85235 GCA_000441515.1 Elaeis oleifera | reverse complement strand
AAAAATAGATAATTTTAAAAATATAAATTAAAGCATATTTATGAAAATTGATATCGATTTAATTAAGAATTTAAGCACCAAAATAATAAAAATTATTAAAAATTAATACATATTTTTTAAATTTTTCAAACAAAAATTGAAGCAAAAATTAAGTCAAAATATCTAAAAATAAATTTATTACCTTCGGTGCACGATGGACCGATCGCTCGATCCACGAATTCAAGGGCATGGTCCACAGGAAATGTTATGCTATCCACGGCATGGTTCACAAGCGAGCGAAAAAATTTGCACTGATCGACGATCCAGATTTCATCAGAAGCGAGATCCGACGGTTGTGGTGGTTCCCGACTTTGAATAGGAATAATTGAGCGCTGATCAACGGCCTAGATCAAATCTGAGATCTGATCCAATGGCTGAGAACATTTCTAACCCTGATAAAGATTTACATAACTATTTTTTGGGCTGATCTGAGCAGTTCATTGAAGATCTAACGATCAAAATTAATTTATACGAGTATTATATATTTTCTAATGATTTTAGGACTCCTTTTGTGATAAAAAAAAGTGAAAAATTTATCTATAAATAGGGAGTCTGAGAATAAATAAGAAAAGAAGAAAAATTCAATAGAAAGTCAAAAAAATAGAAAAAGAAATTAGATAAGTTTAAGAACCCAAGGAAAAGAAGAAGAGAAGTCGGTCCGCTCTACGGAGTACGTAAGAAGAAGGAGAGATCATCAACCATCTTTCCGACGAGACTGGACTGATCAACTTCAGATCTTTATTATAGTTTATTTAATTTATTATTTTTTAAATTTTTGTACTCAAGTTTTAATTTAATTAATATAAATTATTTAATTTTATCTTTATTTTTTTGTAAGTAGATGCTATGATCTAGTTAGTAGATCTTAGTACCAATTTATTTTTATATTTTAAATTTTATTATTATTTTATTGCAAGTAAAAGCTAGGATCTAAATAGTAGATCTTAGTATTGGATTATTTTCATACTTTTAATTCCTATTTTTTGACTTAAAATTACTTTCTTCAAAATTTTATTTCTTTTCTAAAATCAAAGATTTCAAATCAAAATTCTGTCTTCTTTGTGGATTCGATCTGACCCGCTACTTTCTACATATTTTTAATTTTATTGAAGTCAAAATTAGATTGATAATTATGGTGTCTTAACGACAACATTGTGATCCTATCATATATCATATATATACATACTAGAAAATTAATCTACACATCCATATATCATCCTTGCTCTAATACCAGTTGAAGAAAAATTTATCCGATCTGAACAGATCGCCAAGGTACATCTGAAATTTTTTATTTATTAATTTATAATATTTATAAATTATCTGAATCGTAGTAGAATAGGAATTAAACACTAAGGGTTTCTTGAATCCAAAGTCTTGTGAGGTCTGAACGTACAGACCTTCTACTTCGCGCACACGTCAGGCTCCGTAAAGAAGAGAGATGAAGCTCTATGCATCAATCCTTAGAAGGAAAGCAAGGAGAGAGAGAAGATCTGATTTTCTCTTTTTGGGGATGCCTGATAGAGAGTGTTCACATCCAGAAGAGAGCGCCCAAAAGAAACTCCATGCCAGGGAAGAAAGAAGGCATCCCAAAAATCAGCGTGCAACAAGTCCACACCAAGAAAAAAATCCCACGCTAAAACCAGATTAGCGCCCCTTTTTTCTCACCAGAGTCATGGTTTTGTCACACAAAAATTTCATAACAACCGGTGGTTAGGATGCTGCCCTTTTATAGTTGATGCACGTGATCATATCCTGAAGTAATTAGGATCCCTAACCTTATCCAAAGAGGAGATGTAATAAAGAAAGGAGAGTACCCACCAAGAAAAAAATCCCACGCTAAAACCAGATTAGCGCCCCCTTTTTTTCTCACCAGAGTCATGGTTTTGTCACACAAAAATTTCATAACAACTGGTGGTTAGGATGCTGCCCTTTTATAGTTGACGCACATGATCATATCCTGAAGTAATTAGGATTCCTAACCTTATCCAAAGAGGAGATGTAATAAAGAAAGGAGAGCACCCACTTATATTCATGCGTGAACTCTTCACCATGTGCTTCCATATGGGGCAAAATAAATCAGCCCCCTCCCTCCTTTGGTCGGCCACTATGAGAGAGAGAGTTTCAGCTATTTAGGACACTTTGATTCTAAATCAATTTGGATCCGATTCGAACCAGATTCGAAGAGCCTGTCAATTCTAATCTAATTAAGATTCTGATCCAAGTCTAACCTAGATTTTTAATTAATTTAAATATAATTAAATTAGATCTAATCTAAAATTAATTAGTACTTGAATTTAATCTCTCATAAATCTTTTGAATTATGGATCAGAACATTATCGTCCCCAAATTAAACCTGAACCTCATGTCTAGTGTAAGCTAGACATAGTCAACTTATTTAATCCTGTATGATCCTTAATTTTAATTAAGCTAATCTATTCATTCAATCAAGTTACGTACATTCAAATTGAACTCATAGACTTAGGTCAATTCTTCCTATGTTGTTTGACTTTATGCGTGACTTCATAGGTTCGAACACTAAGCCGGTAGCACTGGAATCATTTTTATACTAATCAAAGTTACCATCTAGTAATAGTTCTCAACGTTCGAATAGATCAAATATTTGTAAGATAATATTCAAGAACCATGAAATATAGTTATGGCATAATTCATCCCTTTGATCCTGAATGCTCAGGATGACCTAGGGTTTAACTATCAACCCTGGATTAGTCATCCATATTATATTTTAATCTTTTTCAAATCCTATAACTCATCATATGGATTACTCCGATCGAGGTCTTACTCAATTAAAATATAGTGATGCATCAACTCTTGAAATAAGAGGGATCAATCCCATCTTGATCCACACACTGACACCATAAGCACTTGACTGTGCTCAAAAATCTTTTATCACTGAATTAGAAATTTAGGTAGTTTAGCACCAAAGTACAATGAGTTGCTTGTAAGTCACCTTGGTGATCTCAGGTTGGAGGGACACTTATGCCTATATTCTTCGTGAGCTGCTCTTGACAGCAAAGTACTCCACAGGTGAGTCAATTGTTCAGTGATAATGTACTCCTACATCTCATCTGTATGCTATATCAGTATCTCTATACTTGGTTAAGAGGATAATTAATCTATATGACACACAACGACCTACACTTGATAAATGTCATCATCCTTTAATGACATATCATTTGGTCATGAATATATTTAAGAACTATTCGATAAATCTTTTTTATTAATTATCATATAGTTTTAAGGACTTCATCATAATATTAGAGTTCAATCAAGGAAGATGTAACCTTGTGATGAATATACCAAATAATATTTATTAATTCATAATTTGTATATAAATTATAAAGAGTATAATCGTTCAGATGATTAGCTTTAGGACATATTTCCTAATATGAACTTCATGGCTTCAAGCTATTTATCAGAGTTAGACCTCTATATGGCATCTATGTACGTGATCGAATCCTCATTGTTCTCATCGAGTTCAACAGAATCACCATTCCGGATCAAGAAACTATAATATCTATTTGGCTGATATGATACTCTATCGGATCTCTTTAATGGTGCTTCTACCATGGGCTCTGAATTTGATCTAATCAAATTCTGTTCTGCAGATTCACTAGATTGAGTCAGTTCTTCTACCTATCGAACTTTCTCAAGTTCAATCTTAAAGGTTACCTATCGAACTTCTTCAAGGAACTTCTTTTCCAAAAAGACTGTCTTATTATTGATGAACTCCTTTTGTTCATCAGTAAGGTAGAAGTAATACCCCTTTATTTGTTTTAGGTACCCAATAAATTGATACCTGTCAGACTTACATTTAAGCTTATCTATTTTTAAATGCTTGACATAAGCCGGACACCCCTAAATCCTAAGGTGAGAGAGTACTGGTTTATGTCCTATCCACATCTCATGTGGTATTTTATTTATAGATTTACTCAAAATTTTATTAAGTATATAACAAGCCAACTCGAGTGTATATCTCTAAAAGAAGATTGGCAGACTTGCAAAATCTATCATGGATCGAATCATATCTAACAGAGTTCGTTTCCTCCTTTCCAACACACCATTGTGTTGTGGTGTTTCAGGAGGAGATCATTGTGAGAGAATCTCATTCTCTTCTAGATATGTCAGAAATTCATTGGAGAGGTATTCACCTCTTCGATCAGACCAAAGAATTTTAATACTCTTCTCAATTTATTTCTCTACCTCATTATGAAAATATTTAAATATTTCAAATTATTCAGATTTATGTGTCATTAAGTAGACGTACCCATACCTCGATAGGTCGTTTGTAAATGTAATGAAGTAGTAATACCTACCTCTGATACTTGTGTTCATGGGTCCACATACATTAGTATGTATGAGATTTAGAACTTTGCTGGCTTGTTTATCTTTTCAGTAAAAGTTACTTAGTCATCTTTTCAAGTAGACAAGACTCATAGGTTGGCAATGATTCAACATCATTAATTTTGAGGATTTTTTCTTGAGTCAACCTATTCATCCTATTTTGTTAATATGATCTAGTCTACAATATCAAAGGTAAGCATCCGATACATCATCTATCCTAGGATGTTTATTTGATGTGTATATTATACTAGGTCGTGATATAATGTAAATGGCATTATTTAATTATCCATTCATCACTGTAACACCATTCAAAATGATATCATAAATTTTTTTTATTAAAATTTCATAACTGTTCTTGGTCAAAAAGCTTGCAGAAAGTATATTCAATAATAAACTAGGACAAAAGTGACAATCACTAAAATAATGATGTGAAAATTGAATACAAGCTTGATAATTCTTGAAGCTAGAATTGAAACTTATCTTCCATCTTCAATGTTCAAGAATCTCTCACCTTCTCCAAATCTCCTAGTGATCTGAAGTTCTTGCAATGAATTATAAATATTAATAGGACTACCAGTATCTAATACCTAGGTTATTGTATCACAAATAGAGAAGTTGCAAGATGTTATCATATAATTATCTTGCCCAGCAATCGCTTGCTTCTTCTTCTTATTCGGTCTGTTCGGATCAAAAGAAGCAATGTAAAGAGGATAGTTTCTCTTCCAATGATCTTACTTCTTACAGTAGAAGTACTCTGTCTGATTTTGATTGGACTTGAACTTCTTGGTCTGATCGAACTTAGACGTCCTAGCACTTTGCACCTTCTTTTATTTTATTCTTTTCTTCCTTCTTAAAGGGATGACGTCCATCTGAAGACCCACCAACCTCATTCACCATCTCCTTATGGGGTTGATGATCCTTTTAAAATTTATGGCAACCCTAGTAAATCATGGTAGTTGACTACAGGCTTCGTCATTCGATAATGACTGAGAAATGGGAGGTAGGATATGGGTAGGAAGTTCAGAATTGCATCTTTCTCCAGCTGCTTATGCATGAGAAATTTGAGCTTGCTTAGATGCTCGATCTGCTCGATCATGTACAATACATGATCGATGATCGATACCCCTTCCTCATCCAAGCATTGAAAATGACATAACTAGTCTTGTACTGCTCAACATCGTCAGGAGTGCCGAAGGATTCGTTCAACACTTGCAACATCTCCTTCGACTGAGCATCTTCAAACTTGTGGCTGAACTCGTTGTTCATCACCACTCACATAATGCAATGAATCATGGTTCGATCATTGAGCCACTTCTGATAAGTATCTCATACCGCACCACATACGTTTGGGGCAGGCTCCTCCAGTGTCAGATCTGTCAGCACGTATAAGATCTACTCGTGCTCCAGAACTATCTTTAATTTTTGATACCAGTTATCAAAATTGGGTCGCATCAACTTATCACTATCTAATAGTGATCAAAGCAACAAAGTGGTGGCCATAACTACATAAAAGGATAAATAAAGCCTAATTAGTATATAAATTAATTAAGCCTAAAGATATGGATTTTAGTTTCAAAGTTCTTTCATTATTTTGTCTGAATTAGTAGACTCTACCTTCAATTTGAGAAATTACTTTAATTTCTTAGTGGGTACTAGAATTCGTACAAACTGCACATGGATCTGAGTGTAGTTTGGCCAACCCTCATGCATCCATGGATAGCTTCTTAACCAATTATTCACCAACAAAATCTAGTATAAATTTTACCTCAGGTTACTTTTAGTAGGCTTTGGCTTTCTCTGCAAGTCCTGATCAGGTTCAACCATTAATATGATAGAACTCAGTGCATCTGACAAATGAATGATTAAGTCTGAGTGTGGCTCAACCAACCTGACCATCGTTAGAAAGACACATCTCAATCATCATATTATGAATGATAATTCTGACAGCCAGATGAGCACCAGACATATGGCACCTTCAATAGTTATCTAAATTATTGGACCCATTATCACCCAACTTAATAGGAAGCTATGATCTAGTTATCTCCATAATTATTTATTTTAGGGAGCTAATAATTTAGAAGATTTAGTTAATATTTTAAGAGAAGAGGAGATATTGACTAGCTAATCATAATCCTCTCACTGACTTCATCAAGTCAGATCAAAGAAGACTAAAGACAAGCTGGTCGAATCGATAAGTCGTAAATTCTTCCACTAACTTCATCAAGTCATGAAGAAGACAACAGACAAGTCATCTAGAGGCACCAAAATTAGTCATATTGATTTTCTAGCTATCATGGGTCAACTCGAATCACTTAGCGATCTAATCAAAATATAATTTATCATATTGGCTAGGTAAGTGAGATCGATGAGAGAGATATGCCATTAACTCACCATAGACTCAATCTAGATGAGTAGCTCCCAATTAATGACCACTGATCAAGACTGCCAAACTTAGCTAAGATACCAACTGGTTAATTAGTTTTGATTTGATCAACTTAATGACATAGGCTCGACCACTGAGCTACAATCAAGGTCCATTTAGTCTAATTAAAGATATGAACTTGATCAACTACAACTATTATATTAGTTCTAGAGAAATTTTAATTTAATCTAATTCAACTTTTAGTTAGATTTAATTATTTTTTCTAAATAGTCCATATTTTATTTAATTGTAATCTTAGGTTTAACCCAATTAAGAGGACATGATTGAGCTTACCCATATTTTCATATTTTATGCAATGTCATTAGATCTTTAATTCACAATTCTAGATCTAATTGGTTCAACCCTTAATTCTCAATTAAGTTTGAATTTAATATGAGTTTAGGTTAAGTTTTAAAACCATTTACATCTGATTTTTATGCAAAAATTTTTTGCTTTGAAACTTAGTTGGCTCACTCCTAGACTAAGGTGGAACACTATAGTGGGTCAACTAAATCTGCGACTTAGTTAACTCACCGTAAATGAATAGTAACCTATTTTATCCACCTACTGCCACTGGATTGATGCAGTTGGAAAATGAGCTGACTAACCAAAGGACTGAGTCGACTCAGTTCAAAATTGAGTCGGCTTAGCAGGCATGCCAGCAACTATTGTAAAGTTTCGGATTTGAAAAATTCTATATAAACTGAAATAAATCAATCATAACAATTTTAGATCTAATCTAAATTTTTATGATTTTAATTTATTTTTATTATAATTAAATAATTTTAATCATTAATATTAGCTATTATTACTTTTCATACAAATTGTATCACATACAACAATCCTAGGATTTTCAGATCTAGGATTTTATAAAAAGTAAGTTTTTCTTTCGCATTCTTTATCATAGGATATAATCACATGGCACCCCTTTACACTATAAGAGTACCCCATCGAATGAAAAGAGAGGATTATGAAATTCTACTTGCTCTTATAACCGGACAGGCTTGGTGACCAACCCAATCAGAGTACTAGCTAATTAGATCATCTAATCTAACATATCATGTATGCAATAATTTTGATCTAATCTGAATCAAATCAGATCTGATTACTCCATTAGATCAAATCTAAAATCAGATCAAAAACATCATATGTTTCAATAAAATTAGATTTACATCTACATGCATATATACATGTCATAACGAACCTCGCTCTAATACCAATTGAAAGAAAACTAGTAGTTTCAAGCATGCATTTTAAAATTTTTAGCGGAAGGCTTATAGGTTAAACACTTTAATCTATTATGCATGCCCTGATCAGATCTAGAAACTACCAAGTAATGACATGAATTTATGCATGATCTGATTTCTAAAACTATTGATCATATCAATATAATGTAGATCACATCTATGACAGGCATACCACGTGAGTAGAACTCATCTATTGAGATCGGATCTCTTACCAGAGCATGGGTTGACGATCGCCACTACTGATAATCATGATAAAGAGTTTGTCTTGATCGCTCGCTACTGCACAGGATGTCTGACCTCTATAAATCATCCACTCGAAGATCTAATACCGATCAATCTTTCCGAGAGTGCTAGCTCACATGAAGATCTTTTGGACGACTGATCTCATTCCTTCTTCGGATGTCCCAAACTCCTCCGAGAATGAAAAGGACACCAAAGAGGATATAAGATGGTGGAGAAATAAAGAAAAGACTCTTTTCTTTCTTCTCACAAAACCCTAGATGGGACCTAGGGTACCCATCCTAAACTCTCACACCCAAGAGGAATCGGATATCCTCTTTTACACGCACACAGAAGGCCCACTCGTCTCTGTTCATGCCCACTCTAATGAGAAACCCTTCCTCATGATAATTCACCTTTCATTTGTTGCACAAATTAGATACATTTTTGTGGTTGGCATGGAGATGAGGATAAGATCAAACTTGAATTTGAATTTGAACCAGGATAAGGATCAACTTCTAAGCTGAATTCAAATCCAAATTGAATTCAACTTGAACCAAATTTTATCCTCATCTAATTGCCATTGAGAGATGGGCAAAAACTTCTGATATCGCACATAGATACTTCACACAAATTCATAATCTGTGTGAAAACACAAGGGCGTGGGTAAGGGTGTCGCATAGGTAGTTGTCAAATCCAATTGGACTCTGAGTTTAGCTATTTGGCTCCAACCAACACCTATTTGATCAGACCCAATTATCTTATCTAATCACGTAACAAATTATCTCAATTAAGTCCTAATCAAATTAGAAATTAAGCAAGCTTAAGTCCTGATCAAATCAGGAATCAAACACCCTTAGTAATTAGGTCATCTCATAACCTAATTGGGTTAGACCTAATTGAATCCAATTCAATTAAACTTGATTCGATTCTCTTCACTCAATCAAATTAATTAATTAATAATTTAATTATTAATTAATTTTTCACTAATTTACTAACCCTCAGTAAATTATTTCGTTACAATTTTTGTACAAAGTTAATCATCAATCAAATTGGTAATTATACTTTTGAACGATTCTCAATCATCGATCAACCATCTGATCAGTCAAAAATTTCTTTTGTGTGATCTAGGTTTGAATCTAAGTCGGTAGTATAGAAATAAATTTAGTACTAATGAAAGTGACCATCTAGTAATGATATTTGACGTCTAGATAGGTCAAAAGATTGTAAAAAAATATTCAAAAAATTATTGGCATATGGTTACCATATAATTCATCTCTTTGATTCTGAATGCTCAAGATAATCTAAGATTTTACTGTCAACCCTGAACGAGTCATCCATATTGTATTTCAACCTTTCAAATCCATCACATAGATTATCTTGATTGAGATATTACTGAATTAAATATGGTGATGCATTATCTCCTATAATCTGAAGGGGTTCATCCCATCTTGGCTCACACACCGACTTCGTAAGTACTTAACTATATCCAAAAATCTTTCATCACTGAATTAAAAATTCAGATAGTCCGACACCAAAGCATAGTGAATTACTTCTAAGTCACCGTGGGCAAGTCACTATGATGATCTTAGATCGAAGGGATACTTATACTCATATCCTTCACAAACTACTCTTGATAACAGAGTGCTCCATAGTTGGTCACGTTCAGTGAGATGTACTCTTACATCTCATCTGCATGCCATATCAATATCTCCACACTCCTTGATTAAGAGGACAACCAATGCATATGGCATGCAATGATCTACACTTGATAAACGCTATCATCCAAGTAATAGCGTATTGTTTGATCATGAACAAGTTTAAGGACTAAGTGATAAATCTTTCTTTATGGATCAAAATAGTCCTAAGAACTTTATTACAATATAGAAGTTCAATAATGAAGATGCACGCAATGTGATGAAAAAGCCAAATAATATTTATTAATAACAATTCATATATAATTTTTATACATGAGCTCAAACACCAACAAACTGACGATTGGCTTTAAGATACAATTTTCAACATGTAGTGGGAGGATCATCAGCAGGTCGTCATTCCTTTAAGAGAGAAAAGAAGAAAAATGTGTAGAAAAGTCATACCGTGGATCCAAAGCCAAAGTAAAGCAAGAAGTCAAAAGTTGATAAGAGTCAAGCAGAATGTTTCTTTTGCAAGAAGCTGGATTATTGAAAGAGGAACTATCGTGCATATATAGCTTTCCTTAACCCAAACAGGCCAAAGAAGAGAAACAGGCAATCAGTCGCTACATAAGATATTTATATGATAACTCTTTATAATTTCTCTATCTGTGATACTACTATCTAGATATTGAATATCGAAAGTCTAATTAATATTTGTAATTCATTGAAGGGACTATAGATTAATAGAAAGTTTAGAGAAGATGAGCAATTTTTGAATGTTGGAGATGGAAGTTTTGTTCTAGTTCTAGCTTTAAAAACTATGCAGCTTATTTTGAATCTAGTAGTGTCATATTAGATGAGTGTCATTATTATCCTTTCTTTATGATGAATATTATCTCTATAGATTTTTTGGCCAACTTGATTTAAGTTTTAATAAAAGATGATTTTTATGACATTATTATGAATGATACTAAAATCATGAAAGGACAATTGAAACATGGCATATACTTACTATTACAGTTTGTTAGTATAATATACACATCGAGCAAATACCCTAAAATAGATAACGTTAGCGAAATATACCTTTGGTATTGTAGGCTAGGTCATGTAAACAAGAATAGAATAGACAGGTTAACCAAAGAGGATATTCTCGAAATTAATGATTATGAATTATTACCAACCTGTGAATTCTATCTTCTTGGTAAAATGATCAAGTCACCATTTAAAGAAAAAGGTGAACGAGCCAGTGATATTCTAGGTCTAGTACATAGTGATGTCGTTAGATGTATGTCTTAGAAGTCAATATGGCTGATATATTATAATGAATCTAAGAAATAATTTTATACTTAATACATTGATTTGATCAATAAAAGGATAAGTTATTTTTATTCAAGTGTGATGTGTCTTTGAATCATCCATGAAATTAATTTTTGATACATATTCTCAAGGTATTGAGAATTAGAGACATGTATTTAATTTCAAAATACTTTCAATCATAGGATCATCATGAGGATGGTGTCGATCCAGATAGACTGACGCATAGATCACTTCTTTCAAAATAGATGGGTCTCTAGTCTGTAGTGTAGAGACACTGGGTGACGAGTGCAGGTAGTTGTTAGAGAACAACTAGTACCGAGCATGATCATACGAGAGATCACTTGAATTTTATTCATTCATCAGTGATTATCTTGATACTGTAGTTATGTGACTGGTTCTTTGATCTGAGATGATACTATTACTTGCAGTGAGACTGTTGGAGTTTGACTGATACAAAATATAGTCTCAATGAGCCCTTCTAGTAGATGTTGGCGATAGTTGGTCCACTGTAGGAGTAGGATGTGCATCAAAATAGGATCTATCGATCTTGATAGAGAGGAGTAGTCCTATAAGATTTAAAAGGCTAAATCTGAGAGTCTGTGGCCACAATAGTGTGATTGATGGAAAAGAATTTTCATAAAAGTCATAATTGAACTTAAGCTAATCGAATCTATCATATGACTGATGTTGAGGTTTGAAGATTTATCTATGACTTGCCATCCAGTCGAAACTCATGATAGAGGGACTGAATTACATATTAACTACACCTAGAGGTTCATATTATTTTACTGTATTGTCACTACATACTGCTAAGTGTCACTGGTGGATTGTGAGAGCTCACTAGAGTTATTCTGAATCGATAATCTTTGATGAGTTAGAGTAAAATTATTCTGATCCATTGAAATGAGTTTCAATGATCTTTTGATAGAGATCATTGTATATCTCACCATCAGATAGAATTAAACCTATGGGATCACACAACAAAGAAATTAGGCTTTAAATTAGTAATTGAGCTTATGAAGTGTCAATTGGGTTTAGAGAAACCCGATTAGATTCAAGGTAACCTTGCTAGCACATGGTTGGATCCATTTTTTTTTGTTTGAATTTTTATTTGATAAGATAATTTAAACTTAATTACTTACTAATAATCTAAATGAATTAGATTCATTGAACTCTAATTGTTGGGTGTCTAAGATTTTAGATCAAATAAATTAAGGGTGCAAGTCTCTAATTAATTTCTTGATAGTTATTCTTGGGTGCCACCTTGATTTGATCAAGTTGGGCAGTCCCATGATTAGAGGGCTTTTTGATTTCATATGGGACGTCCCTTGGGTGCAAAAGAGGGTATGAAATAATGGGTGCAAGGGCTCCAAGAGTTGGCACCTAAAAGGATTCTTAATGTAAGTTGAATAACTTAAGTTATTAGAAACCTAATGCAAGTAGGACTTGTATTATGAGATTGAGTAGGATTCAATCCTTATACCTATTTAAAGGGACCTCTCCTAAGGTCCCTAGAGCATCCAACCAGTAGTCCACGCCCATCTTTGGGGACCCTCCATACCCTCTCTTCCTCCCCTTCTCCTCTCTCCTTGGACATCCACACATCCTAGCACTTGGGGCATCCCTTCTTCATCATGCCCAAGGGCTGTTGGGCATCCACTTGTTGCTGGTTCCTAGTGTTTGGTAGTAGCACAAAGGGAGAAAGATAAGATAAGAGAAGAAGAAGATCAAAGAAAAAGATCAAATATTGATCACGATCCAGGCTTCATTCAGATTCAGCAAGCTAAATTTTCTTAGAAAAAAAATTCAACTTGAAGAGGACTGTTCTAAGCTGATCCCAAGTGGATACCTATAGAGACTGGATACTTATACGGCTAAAATTTTTTTTTTCTTCTTTCTAGTATTC
>KE506019.1:38344-49126 GCA_000441515.1 Elaeis oleifera | reverse complement strand
TGGATGCTATGCAAAGGTCTGACTCAAGAAAATGGCTTGAGGCCATGAAGTCCAAGATGGAATCCATGGAGATCAATGGTGTATGGACACTAGTTGATCCATCCGAAGGGGTTAAACCTATAGGGTGCAAATAATTTTTAAATAAAAAGAGGAGCGAACGGAAAGATGGAGATTTATAAAGCACATCTAGTTGTCAAGAGATATCATCAGCGTTATGGTATATTAACTATGACGAGATGTTCTCTCTTGTGACAATACTCAAGTCCATCCGGATTATGATTGCAATAGTAGCACACTTAGACTATGAGATCTGATAAATAGAAATCAAAATTGCTTTTCTAAATAGAGAGCTAGAAGAAAATGTATATATAATACAACCTGGAGGGTTCACATCTACAGACGAATTAAAAGTGTGCAAGCTAAATAGATCATCTATGGCCTGAAGCAAGCATCCAGGAGTTGGAACATGTATTTGATAAGACAATCAAAATGTATGGCTTCATTAGGAACAGAGAAAAGTCTTGCACCTACAAATGAGCTAACAATTCTATAGTCATTTCTTTATACTGTATGTAGATGACATACTGTTAATAAGAAATGATATCCCAACTTTGCAAAGTATAAAGCTGTGGCTATCATCGCAATTCTCCATGAAGGATTTGGGAGAAGCATCCTACACCCTAAGGATGAAGATCTATAGAGATCGATCTAGAAGATTGCTTGGATTGTCCCAATCCACGTACATCGGTACCATATTGAAATAGTTCAACATGTAGAATTTTAAAAGGGATTATCTTTCGATAGACTATGAAATTATTCTTTTCAAGAAGGATTGTATGACAATCCCTCAAGAGAGAGAGCGTATGAGTAGAATCCCATATGCTTTGGTAGTAGAATCTATCATATATGTCATGACATGTATAAGACTAGATGTGGCTTATTCATTAGGGGTAGTGAGTAGGTACCAGTCTAGGTGAAAACTATTGAAAGGTTGTGAAGATAATCTTTAAGTATTTGAGAAATACTAAAGATCAATGGCTTATCTATGAAAATACTGACTTGAAATTTATGGGATATATTGATTTCAATTTTTAGTCAAATCACGATGATAGCAAAAGCATGTCGGGCTACGTGTTCACTTTGAATGGAGGAGCAATATGCTAGAAGAGTTCCAAGAAACATATGGTAGTTGACTCAATATGCGAAGCAGAATATATTACGGCATCTGATGCTGCAAAGGAGACTGTTTGGTTGAAGAAGTTCATCACTGAACTTGGGATGGTTCCTTATTAATGATCCAATTTTACTATATTGTGATAGTACTGGAGCTATAGCACAAGCAAAGGAGCTCAAGTCCCATTACAGAACCAAGCACATTCTGTGACGCTATCATCTTGTACGTGAGATCATCGATCGAGATGATGTCAGACTGCTGAAGATTGATGAAAAGAGAATTTGACTGACCCTTCACTAAAGCTATCGGGATCAAAGAGTTTGCTGATCACAAGTGGAAGATGGATATAAGATATTACTCCGATTGACTCTAATCCAAGTAGGACTTGTTAGGAAATATATCCTAAAGTCAACTGGTTTATTGTAAACAATTAAACTTTATATATAAATTATTTATCAATAATAAAATTATTTTGGCAAGTTCATCATATGTACATCTTTCCTATTGAACTCTTAATTATATGATGAAGTCCTTAGAACTATAATAGAATCAATAAAGAAGAATTTATCGAATAGTTCTTAAACATGTTCACGACCAAATGATACGTCATTTAAAAGATGATGACATTTATCGAGTGTAGGTCATTATGTACCATATAGATTGGTTATCCTCATAATCAAAGAGTGTAGAGACACTGGTATGACATATAGGTGAGATGTAGGAGTACATCATCACGGAACAAGTGACTCACTTACGAAGCGCTCTGCTGTCAAGGATAGCTTGCGAAGTGTATAGGCATAAATATCTCTAAGACTTGAGATCACCATGGTGACTTGCAAGTGACTCACTGTGCTTTAGTGGTGGACTATCTGCATTTTAAATGCAATGATGGAAGGCTATTAGGTACAGTCAAGTACTTGCGAAGTCTGTGTGTGGATCAAGATGGGATTGATCTCTCCAAATTATAAGAGTTGATATATTAATAGATTTTAATTAGTAAAATATTAGTCAGAGTAATCCATGTGACAGATTTGAAAGATTGAAATACAATATGGATGACACATTCAGGGTTGACAGTTAAATCCTAAACCATCCTTGAGCATTCAGAGTCAAAGGGATGAATTATGCAGTAACCATATGCATAGGTTCTTGAATATTATCTTGCAAATAGTCGATCTATCCAAATGTTGGGAACCGTTGTTAGATGGTAACTTCGATTAATACAGAAAATAGTTCTTATACTACCGACTTAGTGTTCGAACCTATGGAGTCATGCACAAAGTCAAGCAACGTAGGAAAGAATTGATCTAAGTCTATATGTTAAATTTAGAAGTATGAGACTTGATTGAACAAATAGATTAACTTAATCGAGATTTAAGTTAAGGATCATATGGGATTAAATAGTTGACTATATCTTGCTAGCATGGATATGAGGTGTAGGTTTAATTTCGAAGATGAACATGATCTAATCTATGATCCAAGAGATTTATGAGAGATTACATTTATGTCTTAATTAATTTTAGATTAGATCTGATTTAATTAAACTAATTAGGTTAAAATTCAAGTTAGACTTGGATCAGAATCCTAATCAGATTGAAATTGACAGGCTCTTCGAGTTTGGTTCGAATTTGATTCAAATCAGGTTCAATTGAGTCAAATTTAAACCCAAATTTGATGAGATCCATAGAGTCCCAAAAACCTGAGACTCTCTCTTATAAAGTGGCTGGCTAGAAGGGAGGGGTGCTAATTCTTCCACCTCTTATTTTGAGCATGTGTGAAGGGAGTTCATGTGGTGATTAATGCTCTCCTTTCTCCACTCATCTTCATATTTGGATAAGGTTAGGACTCCTAATTAGATGGGTCTTCTGATCAGATTGTGGCACTTCATCTATTTAAAGAGGAGATCCAACTAATCAGTGGTTAAGAAAATATTTTGTGCGACAAAAATAAAGACACCATGAGATAAGAAAAGGGAGGGCGGACACTATCTACTTGGAGCATGGGGGTTCTTTAGCGCTTCTTTCTTAGCGTGGAGAACCTCCATCTTGGTGTTCCTTGAGTTGAGATCTGATCTCAACCTTTCCTGGTTCCCTTTTGAAAGAGATGCAAAGAAGATCATCTCTCTTTGCTGTGGGGCTTGGCGTGCATGCGAAGTAGTAGACTTGCACTTTTAGGTCTCGCAAGGCATCAGATTCAAACAACCCCTGTGGATTTTGATCCCTATTCCACTATATATCAGGTAAAGATAAATATTATGTTAACCTTTAGAATAGAAAAATTTCTAATGCACCATGGCAATTTGATCCTGATCGGATGATTTTTCCTTTAGATAGGGCCCACGAACAGCAAACGGGCCTACAACATGCATGGGCGCACGGCCCAGCGTGGAGGCACGTGGGCCGACCCAACAGACATGCAGGCACACGGCCTGTGAGCAGCATTCACGTGGTCCACACCCCATGCATGGATCGGGCGGTGCATGGGAGGCCGCGTGGACCAGAGAGACATTTTCCTTGGGTTTTGCATGACCCATGATGGACGAGTGCCATTTTCCAGGGGTTTCTTGTGGCTTACAGAGGATTCCATGGACCGACAGTCCATGGGAGGTGCGGTGGACCAATAGCCTCATTTCACATCGTGTTTTGTGTGGTCTACATGGATCGGATCATTTCGGAGGCCCATTTCTCGTGGTATATGGGGGTTTCTGTGGACCAGGGCACGATCAGATAGGCACAGTTTGTGTCGAGCATGATTCAATAGTGAGATGATGTATTTGGGTGCTGAGAGGAGTTCTAATGGGAGCCAAAATTTGGATGGGACTCAAATTGAAGCCTTTAAAGGCCCTATGTAGATGCAACAGAGGCAGGGCATGGTGTGTTCGATCGATGACCTAGAGCAGCAGCAACAGCGAGTTCAGCAGCAACAGTAGTGATAGACCCTAAAGCTAGATGCCGACAGAGAGTTGAAGCAGAGGCTTCATGCAGACTCAGATAGCAGACAGCGATCATTCCAGGGATTCAGGGATCTTCCAGAAAGAGAATTTTTATAAGGAAGAACTTTTATTGAGAGAGAGAGATTGGTGTATAAGGATTAAGGGTGTGATCTCCTCTTGTAATTTTTTTATAGTGAAGCTTACATGCCCATAGAGGCGAGCCTTTGGCTGATCCACATACTTGATTATTTTTTATTTTATTTTTTTTTTCCTTATTGTAACGTATGGTACCAGATTTGCACAACAAGTGGTACCAGAGCAAGTGATATCACAACACTATCGCTGTGCAAAACCTCCAGGATTCCTCCATCAGTTCTCCATCTGTGGTCGGTCGAATCCAGTCTGCTCAATGAGATAAGATTTTTCTGAAATTAGGTATGTATTGGACCTCTCTTAATCTCTTTACTGTACCATCATGTATCCTCTAGCTAACCGTCTCGATGTCTTTGATCACACAAGTCGATCCATCCAACAAATGAACAATACCCTCACTGCTTTTCAGTAAGCCAAATAGCTCCTGTCTACAACATGCATGATAGGTGCATGTAGAATTTAAAATCCACTATTGAAAAGAAGTAGATACCTCATCACATATCATCAAGACATCATCCTTTGACTCGTTATAGGCCGTCACTGTAGTAGCCCTCATCCGATCTCTTCATTGTCGATAATCTCTAGCTAGATATCCCAACTCGTTGCACTAGTAGCATCCGATCTTGCTCAAGTTCCTCATCCTAGACTTGGACTGTCCTCATCGTGATCTCCTGTCACTCCATCTGTCACCACTTGCTCCTTCAGAAACCGTCAAAATTGACCTGTTGCCGTCTGAGCTCGAAGCGGGATTCTTCCTCCTAAAAATCTCATTCTAAAGAATCACTGTGGTGACCTCATCTATCTTGATGGTGCTCTTCTCCACTAGAAGAGTAGTCACCAAGGACTCATATGAAGAGAAAGCGATGCTAGCAAGACCAACACCCTAGTCTTCTTTTCAACTTTCTCGCCAATGCTGAAGAGGTCGGTGAGGACCTTCTGAAAGTGGCTAAGATGCTCCTGCACATTCTATCCCTCGATCAAATTAGTAGAACTACCTTCAGAGGAAGAGAGTATTGATGAGGGACTTCACTATGTACAACTCCTCAAGCTTCGACCACATCATCATCGGAGAAGTCTCACTAAGTATATGGATCACCACGTCATTTGCTCGATACAAATGGATCGTAATGGATCATACTCATCATCTGCATCTGGAGCCGTCTCTAATCCTGCACCTCCATGATAGTCGGCTTCTCTCCGCACAAGAGAACATCGATCAAACCTTGCTATATGAGCACGTCCTTCACCCTCGCTTGTCCTACAGAGAAATTGCTCTTTCCATCAAACCTATTGATCTCCACCTTAATTGAGCCTATCTTCTCCATCTTCAATCTTGATCACCACCATCACAACCTACATCCTGGTACCACCTAGCTCTGATACCACTTGTTGTGCAGGATCGGTACCATATGTTGCAGCAAGAAAAAAGAAGAAATAAAATAAGAATATAATTAAATACATGTATCAGCCAAAAGACTCACCTTCATGGGCATACAAGCTTCACTATAAGAAAAGAAAAAATTTTACAAGAGAAGATCACACCCTTAACCCTCATACACCAATCTCTCTCTCAACAAGAAACTCTCCTTCATAAAAGCTCTCTCTAGGAGACCTCCTGAATCTCTAAAATGATCACTGTTTGATAGTCTGCCAGAGGTACCCTCTGTACCTCTACTCTCCGTCGATGCTTCTCAAGCTATTGCTGTCAAACCACTCTCTATTCTATTATGCACAGAATTCTACCAATCACTACTGCTACCACTCTACCACTCTCTGTTGCCATAGATCTTCTTAAAGACCTCAAACAAAGTTCAAATCGAAGAAAGGATTCCTCACAGCACTAAAACACCTCCCTAGAACATTAGATGATGACCGCAAGCCCCTAACCGTCATTCAATCGTGCATCCAAACTACTCATTCCATGCATAATCCTGTGAACCGTGAGAAATCAAGTGGAAAATGGTCCCAATCCATCGTGGGCCACGCAAAACTCAGGAAAATGGGTGCTCGATCCACATGCCTTCCCATGGACCGCTGGCTCATGGTGAGCCATGGTATGCTTGGGCTGTCGCGCGCTATGGGAGCACACCCACGCACCTGCTGGGTTGGCCCATGCTCCCACATGCATCCGTGCTAGGCCTGTCCATGTGCACGACCGCGCACCCATGGCTGGCTCATTGTGCCATGGCATTTGTCAGTCCAGTTGGCCCTCCGATGGCCCTTGGGCCATACTAGCCTTCGTGCTGACCTTCTATCGCACGTATCTCCTCCATCTGAGCTCTGTCTGGGCTGTTCTTAGACTCATTGGACTCTGTTCGTCATCTAAACCTTATTTTGAGCTTATTATAGACCGAATCTCAAGGCATTTTCTCAACAGACCAAGTCTTAGGCTGATAGAATAGATAGAAAATAAAACTTCGGCATCTACTGCAAAGTTGTCTTACAATTTTTACTTAGCCGACTCATAGTTTTTTGACAGAGTAATAGCTAGTTTTCTAAAATTTTATAATATACTTAAATTATTTCTAACAACTATTTTCAAACTTTCAATGGTTGGAGCATTAATTGCATGATTTTTGAGGCTACAAATGTAAAGAATTCAATGAGAGAGCAAGCTTTGGGAGTTTATTGAGTTATTTCTTTAAGCTAGGGAGTGGAACTCAAAAAAGAAAGAGAAAGGAATTCAAGAGTATATTAAATGATGTCATTCCCACATTTGTTCAATTTGAAAGAGAGAAAAAGTACATTAATCTGAACCAACTAATCATGTGTTAAAGCATTGATGGCTCCCTTAATCCTCTCAAGTATTCAAGAAAGAAGTCCAAGTAATCAACAGCTTATCTTACTCAACTTTTTTAGAGCTTGAAATAGTTTTATTATTTCTCAACTTTATTTTCTATATATCTTGATTTATTTTATTATGACAAGTTTCTTGGATATAGAAATTTGAGGTTGATCCAAGCCTAAAGTTGAACAGCATAAGGTTTGGTTGGTATCTCTGTAAAAACCAAATAGAGTTGATTGTGAGCACGAGACAAGATAATCGGTTATAAGATTATGGTTGGTGATCCAATTAAAACCAACCGAGTTTGATTGTGAACCTAAAAAAATAATTAAATTTGTTACCTAATAGGACAACCCAGGTGTTAGATGTATGTTCTAGAAGCTAATTATTGGCTGACATATTTTATTCTATGATATAACTTTATACTTAAACTATTGATTTAATCAATAAAGAATAAATTTTTATTTCATTCTAGTGTTATGTGTCCTTGAATCATCCTTAAAATTGATGTTACGATACATATTCTCAAATATTGAAAATTTAAGGCATATATGATCGATTCCTAAATTACTCTCGATTTTAGGATAGTCATGGGGATGATGATTTATCTAGATAGATCGATGCATGGTTCGCTTTCTTTGGGATAGATGAGTTTTTAATCTATGGTGTAGAGATATTGAGCGAAAAGTGTGGATAGTTGTTAAAGAATAACTAGTACTAAGCATGATCATACGAGAAATCATATGAATTTCTACTCGATCGTCAGTGATTATCTCGATGCTATATTGTGTGACTGATCTTTTGACTTGCAGTGTCACAGTTGTTTATAGTAAGATTGTTGTAGTTTGACTACACACAAATATTAACTCGATTACGAGTTTTTATAGTAGATGTTGGCTTCAGTTGTTGAGCTGTGCGAGCGACATGTGCGTCTATATGGGATCTATCGATCTTGATAGAAAAGAGTAGTCCTATGAGATTTGAGAAGTTGAGTCTACAAGTCTATGGCTATAGTAGTGTGATTGATGGAAAAGAGTTTCTATTTGGTATCACTAATGGATTTGAGCTAATCAGATTTATCATATGACTGATGATGAGGTTGACGAATTATCCATGACCTGTTATCTAGTCGGAACTCATGATAGAGGGACTGTATCATACATTAACTACATCTAGAAATTCTTTTTCGATTCTGCTAGATTGCTACTATATATTGCTAGATATCACTGATGGATTGTGAGAGCTCAATAGGATCATTTTGGATTAATAATTCTTGTCGAATTAGAGTGGAACTGTTTCAATCCACTGAAAGATGTTTCAGTAATACCTATGATAGAGAACATGGTATGTCTCACTATCTGACAGAATTAAACCTATAAGATCATACATAAAGGAAGAAGACCTGGATTGATTAATAATTAGGCTTATAAAGTATCAATTTATATGGATTTAGAAAATCCTATTGGGTTTATATTAACCTTGCTAGCACTTAGGTGAACCTAATTTCTCTTGTGGTTAGTTTATTTATATGATAAATTTTAACCAAGTCCTACACTTGATTTGAACCTAATTGAATTTGATTCAATAAGATCTAATGGTTGGATGTTTATTTATGGTTTGAATTAAATCAAGAAAGAGTTTCTTGATTTTATTCATTAAGAATCCTTGAAGAGAATTTATAAAACCATGTGGACTGATTTGAGCATTTAATTGGATCCTATATGATGGGACGCCTAGCACTAGGTGTGAACTTGGGTGAGTTTTGGATAGCACCTCATTTATTTGGTCCAAGTATATTATGACTAGGACTTCTAATATAATTAGGAGGAGGGATTCTAATTTGATTAGAATACTCTTAAGTTATCTATATAAAGGACCCTAGCCTTTACTTCTCATATAAGCTCTCTTCCTCCCATCTTGCCATCACCTATTACTGGGCCCATGCCTCCCCTCTTCTTCCTCTCTCTAGCCCATGCCCTCTCTCTCTCCAGACATCCTTCCTTGGAGCCAAAAGACGGGTGGCAGCAATAAAGGGGTGGTGTTAATAGTTGGTGCCAACTTGCTCTGGTTTGTTCCTTTCCATCTCAAGTTTGTTGAGAGATAGTTACAACAACTATTTGATTGTTGTTCTTCTTGATTAGTTAAGAGATCAAGAAAGGTTCTTGGTTCTTCAAGAATCATGAAAGAAAGATCAAAAGGGTTCACAATTAAATATCTCTCCAGGCTTGATTCAAGCCTATTCAGACTTTTGCTTCAAGCAAGCAGGAGTCAAGAGAAGCCTATCTAGATCGGCTCTGTAGATACCCATAGAGATAGGATGCTTGTACTGCTGATTTAGAATCTGTTCAGGCCTCAGATCCAGGGATTGAATTAGATTCAACCCCAGTTATCGATTTGAAGCAAAAGAAAGTGATTCAGTTATGTGAATTGATTACAGACTTTCATTTGTTATTCCTAAATTCAGTTTATGTTAATTTAGCATATGAACTAGATCCATAGATACTTTAATATGATGATTGCATGCTTAGATTAAAAGTATTTAAATCTAATTTTTTCATTGTATTTTGGATTTAGAAAAATTTTGAAATCCACATGCACTAGTGCGTGTAGAAAATCTAATAGTGGTATCATAGCCACATGTTCATATGTATGAAAGTAGCATAAAATTTAAAATTATTTTCAAAATTTTGATTTTAGATTATACATGAGATGTATATGTTTATGTTCAAATTTGAAAAGTGTTTTAGATATGATTTTTATTCATATATGTGATATATGATAGCACGCATAGGTTAGAAATTAAATTTCTGTGATTTGAATTTTTTGTATATGGATATATGATGACATGTTTAGATTTGAAATTAATTTTAAAAATTTTATGTATATGATATATGATTGCATGCATATTCTGAAAATATTTCAAAAACTAAAACTTACTTTTATGCAATGAATTATATCTGAAATTTGTTTCGATGATCTGAAATTAGTGTGTGTATGAATTATTAGGCATGGGTAGTTTTGTATTAGATCAATGAATTACATCTTAGGTTACAATTAGATCATATTGGGTTGAAATCGATGTAGCTATTGATCAAATCAAGTCAAGTGTTGATTAGGATTAGATCAATTGAGCTTATGATTCTACAAGTATTGTAGATTGAATTGATTAAACCCTATATGTAGAATCGAGTCAACCTAAGGACCTAATCTGACTTTATGGCTTGAATCCGATCCACCTAAGCTGACTACTTAAAATCAATAAGCTATTTAGTATCTAAGGCAAGTCTCGATCGATGATTTTTAATTGGAAGGCTACTCATCTAGATAATTTTACCTACATGAGTCAATGGCATACCCTCCCATCGGTCTCACTTGGCCAATTGGATGATTAGGTTCATTAGTTGCTAAGGTGTTTGGTTTAGCCCATACCAATTAAATCGGTCATGTGTGATGATTGATTAGATGAGATCTAACCTAAATCTTCTTAATTAATATTTGTTGGGTATAAAATACCCTCGACCGAAGTTCCCAACAGGTGGCACCCATCCAGGCTTCCCGAAGGTGGATCTTGCGGGCGCCTGTCAGATTGCTCCAAATGCCCCCGGGGCTCTGATTGTCTGCCGACTTCCTACAGTGCCCACCGAGCTCCGTTATCGACCGATCTCCTACAGTGACCGACATCAGGCTGAACTCCTTTCAGGATTTGTCAACGGCCGAACTTCCCCAACAACAGGTCAG
>KE506018.1:76852-87470 GCA_000441515.1 Elaeis oleifera | reverse complement strand
AACTGCCGATAGCTGTAGAAGGTCGGTGTGGGGATCAATCATTGGAAAAGTTCGGCCGTAGACGAAGCTTGAAGGAGTTCAGTCTGGTGCCGATCACTGCAAAGTATCGGCCAGCAGCAGAACTCAGTTAGCACTGTAGAAGGTCGGCCGGCAACGGAGTCCAGAGGGCACTTGAAGCAATCTAATAGACGACTGGACAACCTATCTTGGAGAAGCCCGGATAGGTGCCACCTGTCGAGAACTTCGGCTGAGGGTATTTTATACCCAACACCTAGCAATGGGTTTGGTAAAAGGATCAACAATCATATCATTAGAGGAGATATACTTCAGTATAATTAGCCCTTGTGCAGTGATGTCACGAATAAAGTGATAGTGTGTATCAATGTGCTTGGACTTTCCATAGTACTTAGGATCCTTTCTATAAGCTATGGCAGTCGTGTTATCACAAAAGATTACAACAGCCTCATGAAAATGCCTTGTGACATTCAAGCTCTGCAAGAATCTTTTTTACCATATAGCCTTTTGCATAGTAGCAGTACAGGCAACATACTCTAACTCCATCATGGATAAGAAAATGCATTGCTATCTCTTGCTACACCATGAATGGCTCCTCCAAGCATAAATGCATAACTAGAAGTAGATTTACGCTCATCTCTATCTGTAGAACTATCAGCATCAGTATATCCAACTAACTTGAGATTTCCACCTTGACAGCACAAAATCATATTTGTAGTTCCTTTCAGATACCGAAGTATCCTTTTAACTGCAGCCCAATGGGCAGTACCAGTATTACTTTGGTATCTGCTGACCATACCAACTACAAAACATATGTCCGATCGAATACACATCATAGCATACATCAGACTATCAACAGCACTTGCATATGGTACTTTTGCCATTTGTCTCTTCTCTTCTTCTGTCTTAGGATATTGCTTCATGCTACAGTATAGGCCTTAATTTCTCCATTAGAGTGTCAATGGGTTTGGAGTTATGAATATGAAACATTCTAAAATCCTTTTGATGTAAGTTTCTTGAGACAAACTCAAAAACCTCTTAGAATGATTCCTCGAGATCTTAACCCCGAGTATATAATCTGCTTGTCCCATGTCCTTCATCTCAAATGTGAAGGACAACCATTTTTGAGTGGTGATAATTAACTCCAAATCATTTTCTACTAATAGAATATCATCCATATATAACGAGAGAATGAGAAACTTATTTCCAACTTTCTTGATATATGCATAATGGTCTTCTTCTGTCATCATAAAGCCCACAAATGTGATTGCTTGATGAAACCAAATGTACCATTATCTAGATGATTGTTTCAGACCATAGATGGAACGTTTTAAGCGACACACTTTGTACTCTTGTCTCTTGGCCCGAAACCAACTGGTTGATCTATGTAGATCTCTTCATTTATTTCTTCATTGAGAAATGTAGTCTTCACATCCATTTAGAACAATTTCAAATCCAAATATGCGACTATAGCCAAGATGAGATGAATAGATGCAAATCTCACCATAGGAGAGAATATCTCCTCATAGTCCACACCTTCCTTTTAGGTATAGCCCTTCCTCACTAGACGGGCCTTATACTTGTCAATTGATCTATCTGCCTTTCGCTTGATTTTTAAGACCCATTTGTTTCTTATGGTCTTGCCCCCAGGTGGAAGGTCAACTAATTCCCACACATAGTTCTCAACCATGGACTTCATTTCATCTTTCATAGCAGCTAGCCACTTATCAGATGATGGTGAGTGCATAGCTTCCTTAAAAGAAGAAGGTTCATCAGCATCCATAGAAATGCTTAAGAAGGGCTCACTTTTTATTCAAAGCATTTGTGAGGAACATTTCCATACATACTTGCACATAATTATGGATCTTGAGAATGCTCAAATGATTTGCTCCCACTGACTTCAACAGTCTCTTGGATAGGTTGAGCCGCCATATCCATATCCTCATGTTGGGATGCAAAGTCTTGAGATTTCTTTAACTCATAAAGGTCTAAACTGTTAGGATGCGCAGGAGTTTCATGCATGCATTTTAAAATTTACAACAAAAATATTAGATTAAACTATTTAATCTACAAATACAAACATAAGATCTGATCTTAAAACTCCAACAAATGGATCTATGACAAAAATTTATATATATAAAAATTTAATTTAAAATATAAATATGTGAATCAAAAATCAGCATTTAGCAATAGATCTAATCTACTACTATCAGGATTTCGAACCCAATACATGAACGTGGACAGTCGAACTTCACGATCAAAAATATGGATATGAAAATCCTCTCTGATCGCTTATAGCCGTACAAGCGTCCGACCTCTACGGATGGCTCACACGAAGCTCTTGGACCGATCAACCCTCCGTGGGAGTGCTAGCTCGCACAATCAGCTTCTGATGGAAGATTTTATTCGATCTCTTTCTTCAATCGCTTCAGATCTTTTCGATGTCGAAGATGGATCAGAGGATGATGCTAGATGGTGGATAAAAATAGATGAAGATACTCTTCTCTTTGATTTTTTCTCACCTAGAAACTTTAGAACAGTTTTAGGTCTCTCACCTGAGAGAAGATCGTTCTCCTCCTTTGTTCACGCCAAAGAAGATAGAAGCCCACCCAAACCTCATGCCCCAAAAAAGGTATTCGGCCCCTCTTTCCCTCTGGTATCTCACAATAAAAATCAAAGAGAGTGGTTGGCGCACAAAAATGTAGACTTTTTATGGTTGTGGCACAAATAGAATTAGATAGAATAAGAGCTGGAGTTTGTTTCAATTCAAATCATTTAAATTTAATTAACTTAATTTTTCTCACCCTTATCTAACTTAAAGAGGGATCTACCAGACAATTTTAGATGTAGAAAACAATCAAGAACACTTCCTCTTGGTCACACATAATAGGCACCTTCACAAGAAGCCAATGTGTAGAAGGATAAGGATAGGGTTTAGGTTTAAATTCAAACATTTTGAATTCAATTTAAAACCAACCAAATTCTATCCCTAATGGATGACAAAAGAAGGATTTTGGTATAGATTTTTTAGCTCACAAACTAATTTGTGTGATGGAATAAGGCATGGAAAGAAGAGAAGGCACAAGGGAGAGAGTTCCATTCATCTGGGACTCTAGAGTTTAACCAATTGAATTTCTTTTAAACCCAATCCAATTAGATCTAAATAAAATATGATGAACCTAATCTAATTAAGTTCCCATAACCTCAATTAAATCTAATCAAATCAGCAAATTAATTGAGCCATAGACCCAATCAAATCAGGATCATTTCTCCTAAAGAAAAATGGATAGTTCAAAGCATGTATTTTAAAATTTACAGTAAATAATAAATATTAAATATTTAATTTTTAATATATTTTAGATCAAATCTAAACTACTATTAAGGATCTATGATATTAAAAATTTATATATAAAATCTGATATAAAATAAAAACTACATCGATCACATCGATGTCCTAAATCTGATCTAACTTTTAGATTATATCAGTAAAGTTTAGAACTCATCATCTTTTCGTAGGTTAATGATCTCTACTATTGGTAGGTATGGTATGAAGCTCTCATTGATGTCGAGTAGTTGTACAGGTCATCCGGCCTCTACAGATCGTCCACTCAAAGCTCTGATCGGATCTTCTTTGCAGGAGTGCTAGCTCGCATCAAAGGCTCTGGATGGCTGATCCAACCTCCTTGTTTTGGATCTCCTAGACTCCTCCAGATCAGAAGATAAAACTTTATGAAGAGGTGGTGGTGTAGAAAATTGGACAAGACTCACTCTTATATTTTTTTTCTCATAAAACTTAGAGATGAAATCTTAGAACCCACAGCTCACGCCCAAGAAAAAGAACACTTCCTCTGTTTCTCAAGCATGAAAGCCCAACCCACTCTCAACTTTTTATATCCCCTCTCTCAGATTTCTCACACCAAAAATCACTACTTATCTCGCACAAAACTGATCCCCTTTTAAGGTTGGCATCCCATGAAAGATAAGGATAAGAAAGAGATAGTTTTGGTTCAAATTCAAGTATTGGTTGATCCTTATCATCAATTCAAATCAAATTTGAATTAAATTTTGAATCAAACTTTATTCTCATCTTATAAACTCAGAGAGAAGTTGACCAACATTAGAATAGTGTAAAAAATTTCATACAAAAATACTTTATGCATGGAGAAATGTGGTGGCGTGAAGAGGAGAGTACAACTCAACTTAGACTCTAGGTTTTCATTCAAATTCAAACTAATTTGAACTCAAATTTAAACCAACCAATTTCTAATTCAAAAGGACTCAGATGAAGACATGGGAAAGACTTTTGGGTATGAGAAAAAATTATGTAAAATATTTCTCACATAAAGAATAAGAGGGCACAGATAAAGAAGGTGCAAGGGATTCAAAATTGAATTATTTCTCATCTAATTAGATTCTTAACCCAACCAAATTAGGTTAAACCCAATTGAACCACTAAATCTAATTAATTAGATAATAATAATTTAATTAAATCTTAATCAAATCAAAATTAATCGAGCTCAAGTTCTGATTATATCAGGAATCGAACATCCTTAGCGATTAGGTCATCTCATAACCTAATCAGATCAAACCAAATTGAATCCAATTCAATTAGATTTGATCCAAATCTTAATATTTAATCAAATTAATTAATTAATAATTTAATTACTAATCAATTCTCTCATAATTCATCAACAATTAGTGAATTGATTTATTACAACTTTTACATAGGATTAATCATCAATCGAATTGACTGTTTTATCCTAGAATGATTCTTAATCATTGATTTAGCCATATGATCAGTCAGAAATTTTTTTTGACTGTGACTCTATAGGTTCGAACCTAAGCTGGTAGTATGAAAATAATCTTTCTATACCAATCAAAGTGACCATCTAGCAATGATACCCGACGCTCAGATAGGTCGAAAGATTGCAAAGCATCATTTAAGAACTTATTGGCATATGGTTACTGTATAATTCATCTCTTTGACCCAAATGCTCAAGGTGACTTAGGGTTTAACTGTCAATCCTGATTTGGTCATCCATATTTATTTCAATTTTTAAAATCTATCACATGAATTATCCTGATCAAGATTTTACTGAATTGAAATATATTGATATATTAACTCCTACTTATACGGAGGGTCAAATCCATCTTGACTCACACACCGACTTCGCAAGTACTTGACTATGCCTAGAAATCTTTCATCACTGAATTAAAATTCAGATAGTCTGGCACCAAAGCGTAGTGAGTTCTTGCAAGTCACCGTGGTAATCTCAAGTCGGAGGGACACTTATACCAATATCCTTTGCGAGCTACTCTTGACAGCAGAGTGCTCAGTAATTGATCACGTTTAATGAGATATACTTTCTACATCTCACTTGCATGCCATGCTAGTGTCTCCACACTCCTTGATTAAGAGGACAACCAACGTACATGGCACACAACGATTTATACTTGATATAGCTATCGTCCTAATAATAGTATATCATTTAGTCATGAACTTAAGGTTTAAGGACTAAACGATATATCCTTCTATATCAAATCAAATAGTCCTAAGGACTTCATCACATGACAAGAGTTCAAAATGAGATATACACAGTGATGAGAAAACTAAATAATATTTATTAATTTAATAATTCATATACAATTACAATGATAAGCACAACCGTCAACAGACTGACGATTGGCTTTGAAACATAATTTCTAACAAAACCCTCATAAAGCTCTCAAAATACTCTTAAGAAGACCCTCTGCTGCTACTTGATACTCAGGTCATCTGCCCCTTTAAGGCCAAACACCGCATCAAGACTATGTCAAAATGCATAGAAGATTCCTATTAGGACTGCAGTACCAAACTGATCGTTTGATCACCCTACACATGTCTGTAGCCATTTGATCATGCACACCAGCACTTGGACCACATGAAGTGCCTCTTGTACCGTGCGTGGACCACATGGTGGACCGCTTGTGCACTGCTCGCGATGCACTGGACCACATGAAAAGTGACAATGGATCGCATTGGCCCTCTCTTGGACTGCATGATAGACTGTGCGATGGTCCGCGCATCTTGCACATCTTGGGCTATGTGTGAGTTTACCTACGGGTGTGCACTTGTCAGCCTGCATGCTTGCATGCCTGTGGCCGTGTGCCTGTGGGCTTGGACCATGGGCTTCTCTGACTTGGACTTCGCTCTTGTGAGTTTTGCTGCTGTAGGTCGAATTTGAGGTACCAAAATTCAACAAGTCTCATATTTTAGTGGCAACAGATTAACGCTAGAAGGAGAGGCACTTGACCTAATTGTGAGAAGGAGCAAAAGATCAAGACTATGGCCCCGCATAGGATGTATTCCAGCAATCCAATGCCGTTGCTATCTCTCAGCCTATGGAGAATGCAGCCAGTCAGCAGGCTCCGATGCAATTAATGTCGGAGGCCCCGTAGCCACCTTCATAGTAGGTGGTAATGGTCGGTGTAGAGCAGTTCCACCTATCATTTCAATAGGTGCAAACTTTAACCATTGCCATCCATGCGATGTAGTAGCTTCATGCTGTACCAATGGTGCCAACACCAGTGCCAACAGCAACACCACCAGCAGCACCACCACCACCAATCAACATCGCATCGGTGGTAGATCTGCAACCAACAAATCCTGTACAACAATCTACACCAGCACCCTGGTGGTGACCATCGGTCCCCTCGTAAAGCCCTGAGCGGGGAGGTAGACTCACCACAGTTGGCTTCACAGTCTAGAATAGAGAAGATGATGGTCCCTGAGTCCTCATTCCAAGCAGGAAGTCCGAACTGATAATCTCCCCTATAGTGCTCAAAAATTATACCATTCGAGATGCAAATATTGACCGCAGACTTCAGAAAATGAATGAGCGGATCGAAGCAATGTGCCACCTGGCACCAGCATGTGATGATAGGCACAGCATTGATCTGCCATTCAGCAACCAGATTATGCAGGAGCCACTCCTCGTTAACTCTAAAATACTATAGCTGGAGAGCTATCATGGGATTATCGATCCCATGGATTACCTAGAAAGCTTCAAGTCCCTGATGCTCATTTATGGGCAACTAATGCCACCCTTTGCCGAACCTTCTCATCAATTTTGAAAGGGATAGCTCGACATTGATATACAAGTCTGAAGCCATGAACAATTCATTCTTTTGACTAGATGAGTCGATTATTCGTGGGTTATTTTATGAGCAATAGGAGGCAGCAAAAAGGATCGAACTCTCTGATGAACATAAAGTAGAAAGAAGGAGATTCAATCCGATCCTACCTCAGTCACTTTAATGCGGCTGTGTTAGAAGTTCGTGATCTAGATCAGTCAGTCATAATGGCTACTTTGAAGGGTGAATTACTGAGGAATGGTCTTCACTACTTATTAGAGAAGACTTATCCCTACAATTTCATCGATATGTTGGCTTGAGTGGAGAAGTATGCGAGGATAGATGAAGCATTTGAGAACAAGCCCCTAGCGAATGTAGTCACTAAAGAAAAGAAAGAAGAAAAGCTGAAATCCCGCCAAGGATCGACAGCATTTCCATTCTCCACCCAGACATTGGAGGTCTCAATTTCCCCCATAGAATCCTAGATAGAAAGATAACTTCAGGAGAGAGTGGAATATATCTCCTCCAAGGAGGTTTACAAACCACACCTCACTGAATGGTGCACGAGCTCAAGTGCTGATGAAAATCAAAAATCGGATCCCTTGAGTGAGGAAGCTGTGGTCTAATCTGGATCTACGAAATTATAATAAGTACTGTCTGTATCGCCACAACCATGATCATGACATCAAAAAGTGCATTCAACTTTGGAATGAAATAGAGGAGCTTATTCAGTGTGGACACCTGGAATGGTTCATCAAGCATCTACGGGGGCTGCAAGAGAAATGATGGAAATCATCTGGCCCACCGGGATAATAGCAAAGGGAATCCTCCAGAGATTGACCTTATGCAGGAGTGATAAATACGATAACTGAAGGGCACTGAAGTAGAATGGAGGAGACATCAGCGATAGACTGCAAATCCCTCATTTTTACTGATGAAGATGCCCAAAGGATTTAATTCTCACGTAATGATGCAATGGTTGTAACTCTAAATATCGAAAATTATGATGTACCCTATGTCTTTATTGATAATGGAGATTCGACAGATATTTTATTTATGATATTTTCTCTCAAATAAGTATACCCTTAGAGTAGCTAAGGCGACTAAATTCTCTCCTAGTGGGATTTACTGAAGATGCTGTACTAGTTGAAGAAGTTATAACCCTCCCTATTATGGCTGGACGATCCCTTCGGTGATCCAAGATTCAGGTGGACTTTAGGGTGTCCGGGCACCTTCGACCTATAATGCCATCCTCGAACGTCCAGAACTCAACATGCTCCAAGTTATAGTATCCACATACCATCTGAAAATAAAGTTTCCAATGAAATTCGAAGTTGGCAAAGTCTGCGGAGATCAAGCCTTGGCACAATAGTGCTATAACATCATACTTCCTGGTGTGAGGTCTTTCGAAGCTTACCCAGAGGATGGACTAGATGTCTGGGATGAGCTATCTGAAGAATGGACAAAATTGATGGAGAACCTAGAGATGATCTCACTGAATAATGGCAATCCAAAACACACCGTCCAGATTGGGTCAAAACTCGATCAACCAAATGACATCTCATCTTCTTTTTGCAGAAAATATGGATGTGTTCACTTGGACCCAACGGATATGCCAGGCATTGATCTAAAAGTGATGATGCATTGGCTAGGTATCAACTCAAACTATTGGCCCATCAAACAAACAAAGAACCTTCATACCCGAACAGCAGAAAATAATAGCTGAAGAGGTAGACAAACTACTAGATGCAGGCTTCATCCAGGAGGTCACCTATCCAACTTGGATCACGAACGTGGTCATAGTGAAAAAAGCAAATGGCAAATGGAGGGTCTGCATAGACTTCACAGATGTCAACAAGGCGTGCCTAAAGGATAGCTACCCTTTACCTCCATCGACTAGCTGATCGATGCAATTTTGGGGCATGAGCTCCTTACCTTTATGGATATCTTTTGGGATACAATCAAATTTGAATGGTTCCAAAAATAAGGAAAAACTATTTTATTACTAATCAGGATCTCTTCTTTTATAGGATCATGCCTTTTGGCCTGAAAAATATAAGTGCAACCTATTAGCACCTTGTAAACAAGATCTTCAAGGATCAAATCGAATGGAACATGGAGGTCTATGTAAATGATATGCTTGTCAAGAGCAGGACCTCCAAAACTTATATTGAAGACCTCGAGGAGACCTTTGCCATCTTGAGGAAATATCAAATGAAGCTGAATCCAATTGTGTGCCTTTAGAGTCACGTTGAGCAAGTTTCTGGATTTCATGGTGTCCAATCGAGGAATAGAAGCTAACCTTGAAAAATTCGATCCATACAGGAGATGGGTTCTCTCAAACATATCAAGAAAGTTTAGCATCTCACCGATAAAATGGCAGTGCTAACTCGATTTGTCTCGAGATCGGCCAAATACTGTCTCTCAATCTTTCAGACCTTGAGACAACCAAAGAACTTTCAATGGACTGAAGAATGCTAGCAAACCTTCCAAGAGCTGAAAAATATCTTGGTTCTGTACCACTTCTCAGTAACCCGAAGCCGGATGAAGAACTTTATTTGTATCTGATTGTCTCACCGGCAACCATAAGTGTTGTATTGATCCATGAGCAGAACAAAGTCTAGATGCCCATTTACTACATTAGTCGAATCCTACATGATGCAGAGATTAGATATACCAAGTTAGAAAAGCTAATCTTTGCCCTCATTATTACCGTTCGAAGACTTCAGCCTTACTTCCAGGCACATCCTGTCATGGTGCTGACTGATCAGCCACTTAAGACCATTCTGCATTGATCAGATACTTTCGAGTGACTGACGAAATGGGCAATAGAACTTGCAGAGTTCAAGATAAAATTTTTACCTCGACCCTCTATTAAGGCTCAGATCTTGGCAAACTTCATCGTAGAATGTATTATCCCAGATGACCCGAAAATGCCATAGTTCGCTCAGGGAGAAGATGTACCAATGGGGCCTAGTTCATTGGGAGAGTCGGATGACTTCTTGATGGTACATATGGATGGTTCATCGAATTCTACAGGATCAGGGGTAGGTCTATTACTTCTTAGACCTAAAGGGTTTGTTGTGGAATATGTGTTGGGAAATATGTCCCAAAAGCCAATTGTCAAGCTGTTGACGGTTGAGCAACTAAGTATGGTAATTGATTTGTTAATAAATAAATATATTTAATATTTTCATCATAAGCTTTCATCTTCTAATGAACTCCGTTGTTATGATGAAGTCCTTAGGACTATTCAGATTCGATAAAGAGAGGATTTATCGATTAGTCCTTAAAACTGTTCACGATCAAATGATAGGCTGTTAATAAGGACGACAACTTCTATTGAGCATAGATCGCTGTAGGCCATATGGATTGGTTGTTCTCTTAACTAAAAGTGTGGAGACACTGGTATGGCATACATGTGAGATATAAGAGTACATCATCATCGAACGTGACCAACTTCAGAGCATTCTGCTGTCGAGAATATCTC
>KE506018.1:19152-37695 GCA_000441515.1 Elaeis oleifera | reverse complement strand
CTAACATTATCTCTTTTTTATCTCTTAATTATCTCTAAGTGCACATGTGGAATAGATGGAAGATTGAGTGGCGCCTCCCTTCTCTTTTGAAAAATATTGGGCATCAAATCCTAGAGGCATCCACCCCCTCTTATGTATCATGATGTGGAGGAGAGAGAGTGGGGCCACGGCCCATCTCTTTTGGCTAGAGATCCTTTTGTGGGGCCAAGAGTTGGCGCCTAACTACCTGACAAGTATTCCATGGATGCTTCTTGTACATGCTTTAAGGGACTGATTATATATCATTTATATTTAATTTTAATTGGCATAAATCAGATTAAAAAGGTAGAAGATTCTTATGAGATAAGGATCTACTTTTTTAAAATAATTGGGTTCCTAATATGGGTCATAGTATCTATATAAAGGGATGTCTCTAGGGTTTCTTATTAATAGAATTTTTCATCAACAAAATTTCTCTCTCCCTCTCCACGCCTCCTCTCCTCCCTCTCTTCCTTTCCACGCTAAAAGTTGGGTACCCCTCTTCCACACGTCAAGAAGAAGTGTTGGTAACTTAGAGATTGAAGATTGAGAAGAAGAAGAAGAAGGCTACTAATCAAGGAGTTGATCCTGCAGTTCTGATCAAGGAGTTAATCAAAGTGTTCAAGGCTGAGATTTTTTTTGGAAAAAAGAGTCTTCTACGAGGAGAAAAAATTTGAGATCAATCCGATGGATCTTCGTAAAGGTCGGATACATATGCGGCTCAAACTTCTATGAATCCGAGATCATCAGAAGCGATGAATATCTACCCGTGCCAAGATAATGAGATTTGATCTCATATGTATTTCTAAATTCTAGATTATTGATATGTGTTTTTTTTGGACTTGGGTAGATTTAGATTTGATATCTTGCATGTGGGTTAAAGGATTTAACCCATTTAATTTTTCGCTGCCTGTTTTCAAGTTTTAAAATCTACATATACTGCCTACCTGGTATTTTAATACTCCCATCCCTCTGCACTCCCCCTCTCCCTACTCTGCGGCGAGCTCCTCCACCCCGGCACCCACACCTTAGTCCCCGCAACTTCCCCTGCGGCCGCACGCACCCACCCCACCTCGGTGCCTGCACCCCACCCACCCTCCGTGCCCTTCCCCATGACACCCCCATGGCCGCCGCGCTCACATCCCCCTATTCCCTGGCGAGCTCCGCAGATTTATAGTTTTTTTTGGAGAATTTTGATGGATTGGCTCGTTTAACTCGCAGCCCATGGTGGGTCAGATTGGATTAGAATTTTCTAACCCATCAGTTAAATGAGCTAGCTCGCCCACCCTGTTTAGAGGTGGATTGGGACGGGCGGGCCGGCCCATCTTGATAACTCTACCGGATATCAACATATACATATCCATATTTATTTTGTCTGATGAATACAAATACAGATACGAATATTATTGGGATACAAAATTCATATCCATATTTATTTTAAATGGATACGAACACCATTCAAATACTAAAAATATGGATATAATTATAAATATAACTTAGATAATTAAACTTTATGACTATAAAATCAAAGATATTACTAACTAGTTGATAAATCAAGTTAATAATATATTTATAGAGTTGTATATTTTTTTAAAAATTAATAATATTATATAAAATTTTATAGAATTATATGTAGATTCGGATATTCGGATATGGATCGAATAGTTATCTATCCATATTTATATCCATATTTCTTTAACCAATATAGATACGAATATGGATATCAGTCAGATTTTCAAATTTTTATCTATATCTAAATTAATTTGAATATAAAATAAATTTAAAAGATAATATTCGTATTATTTTATTTTATTTATTATTTATTAAATAAAAGAGACGTGGATATGCATATACGGGTATCCAATATGATTTCAACCCTAAAATGTGGAGGAGGGAAGAAGAGATGGTTGGTGGGGGTGCGGTGAAGGGCGCACGATAAAGCATGGAGGAAAAGCAGAAGCAGACGGCAACGTGGGAGGTGAAAAAATAGAGGAAGGCTTAATGTCTTCATGGGTGTTGATCTTGTTTCCACATGGAGGAGAAAAAAGGGAGGATGGCGCAATCCGCACCTCCTTGAATGGCTCCGATGAACAAGGAAGAAGGAAATCACCTTCCTCATTAGAACGAGCAAAATAAGAAGGACAAGGAGGGATTCAACCTACCCCTCCCAATTGGTGGCCCGATCAGGAAACCTCTGTAATCGTAAAACCCTGCCGAGAATGATAGCTTGCTCGAGGTCGTCGTCGTCAAGATTCCTCCTCGCTGGCTGCCAAAGGTGGCAAGTCGAGGGAGAGAAAAAGAATGGAAAGCGGGAGGGAAACCCAACCTCCTCTCCTTCGGGCATTACAATTACAGGCACTACGCCATGGATGGTTATAGGAAGCCCATTCTCAAATCCAGCTAGATCACGTCAGAGTTTGATTGCCTGAATTAACTTTCTCGGACCGAACACGTACGCCGTTATCTAGAAGCACCCTGACGTCACCTCGTAGGTGAATGGAAGGAACCAACAACTCCTCCGACATCCATGGTTAATGCAAAAAAGAAGTGGATAGTTCCTCGAACAAATGTTAGAATGGAGCTCCAAGATTTTCTAAATCCGACAAAGGCTAGCCAACTAAATGCTAATGGCCACCGTTTAAATTAATCACATAGAAGAGTCCACCAGGTGTCCTCCCACCGTCCAAGCTCCTGTTAGCTGTCGCTCCCTGGCCACGCCATGAGAGCCGATCTCCCCTAGGGCTAACTCCCCCATTGCCTCTTTCTCCCAACACGTAACCCCACAGGCTACAGTCTTTCAAGCTAACCATCTCCTGCCACCTTTCAATAAGAAGACGTGTCAACAAACCATTAGCTATGCTGCCTTGTTTGATGTTTTATTAGGACAGAAATGCACCGCAGATGGGCATGTAGGTTGTGGTTATCCAACTGGCACGCAACATGGAGAAGACTAAAGGACAAACATTATCGTAACCAAAGGTTTACTAAGTGGGCAAACTTGATATAGTAAATTACGGCAGTCAATTCACGGCTCCCACCGAGTACGTGGCCTATATATAGGGCCACGTCCCTGGGTCCACGGGATATCATCACTGGTTCACACGCTCTTGCTTAAAGATTGGTGTGGAATTAAGCTCTGCCCGACCGGCAGTGTAAAGGTGCAAGCTTGCGATGGCTCGATCATGGGCCGGGCAGGGTGGGGCTATGGTGCTATCCTTCTTCTTCCTGCTCCTTGTTTCGACTGCCGTGATGGCCGGTCGAGTCATGAAGGATGCCGGACCGGCGGCCGAGACTTATAAGAGAAAGATGCTGGAGAATGGCCTTGGCCGTACTCCTCAGATGGGGTGATCTTTCATCCATTTTTTCTTACCTTTTTTTTCCAATTAATATTACAATTACTGTAGCTGTCTTCAGCCCAACACGTTCCCAGGGCTTCTGGTAAATCTCGGCTTCTCGTATTTGGTTTTGGAGTATTAACAAAATTATTTGTGTTGGTTTTAATCATGTGCCTCTGGTTTTCATCAACTTTGTATCTTTCTATGATTTAATTGTTCTTCTCACGTCAAGACTGTGATGGATGACTTGATGGCTCGCAGGTGGAACAGTTGGAATCACTTCGGCTGCAACATCGACGAGAAAATGATTAAGGAAACTGGTAGGCCTTCCGAAGGACTCTCTCTCTCTCTCTTTCTCTAGTTTTTACTATGTGTTCTTGAGGAACGAGGGCATGAAGGTGGGATCCATGGTGGATTAGGAGAAGGTGGTTGGCGTTTGGTGCAAGAAGAATTTAGAACGAAGCCGGCCCAGGTCGGTGTTGGTGCATGTGCGTGTGGGGCACTGCAATATGGGTGCCGACACGCTGACAACATCGGTATATTTATTATTTAGACAGATCTAATAAATTAACCTCTGTATTCGTTTAGTTTATTTACAGGCCACGGGAAAATACGTGAGTCCGGTTCTCCGTGCACCACACCACACAATATATCGTACGATGAATGATGCATACTGTACATCATATCATACAGTGTACAGTAAACGATCCGTGTTCAAAATATGTAGATACTGATGAAATAAATGCTAGCTAAGCAATTTGGCTGGTGGCAATCTTAAATTTTATTAGCAGGATCTTGTTTCACCGGTACTAAAACAGAAAGAAAGGAAGAAAAGAAAACATTACTCCATCAACGTGTACTCTGATCTCATCTTATACTATTTATTATCTCAATATGTTGTGAGGACTGGGTGTAGATTCATGCGAGGGAAAGTCTTTTCATGTTATGCAGTCCTCTTGAAATCAGAATATTTTCCCTCTGTAAGCTTATTACCATTGACATTGGGTAGGTTCTAGTGTTGTGGACGAGGGCCTCTAGCTGTGACATTCCATGTATATACACAGTATGCCTAGCTACAGAAGAGGAATTACCTTGGTTTGACATCTAACAACCTCAAGCATTTCAACCTTCAAAATTTATTCCATTAAAAGAGGGGAGCAGGTAATGTGATTTATGTGAAACTCTATCTTTATTTCAAATAAGATGACTCTTTTTTCCCTTGTTTGGAAAAAAAAAAAAGATAGATAGATTAATCATTTCAAATAAATATATATGTTTTCGTCAGACACCTGGGGAAACACCTTACGAGATTTTGACGAATCTACTCCACATGGAGTGCTGATACGGCTGGATTATTGCCTTTTTTTTTTTCAAAGGGGCCCCACTTTCCTTACCCAGAAAATAACCGTGTCCCTTAAGCACTATGGAAAATTCTAATTGGATTCGAACATTTCACATGCAACTTAGCAGTGCTTTTCTACTCTTTAGGCTGCTAGCATTCATGCAGGCATCCATCAAGTAATAATTCTTTTGTACTCTTTTCTTGATGCAGCTGATGCACTGGTGTCCACTGGTCTCGCAAAGCTAGGATATCAGTATGTCAATTTAGGTCTCTTCATCCTATCCTTCTCTTCACCTCCATTATAAACTATTTTTTTTTTTGGAAATTTGTAAGTATTTAATCCTACAACAATATGCTAAATTAATTTTCTTCTTTCATCATTTTTTTGGGTAAATTTCAGATGATTGTTGGGCCGAATCGAGCAGGGATTCACAGGTGATCATGTCTCGTCTTCTTTCATTTGCTTGGATTGTGTTAGGTATCATCCTCTGGCAAGTGGCAAGCTGGTTCTTTAATACCTCCATTGCATCTTTACCAAAGTAAGGAGCTCCATTATGTGGATCCCAGGGTTGTTTGACAACTGTTAGCCTTTGCTGGCTGACTCCCCTCATTTTCCGTAGTCCATAGCAAGCAAAGTGTGACCAAGAGATTGCCTTTTGCTACAAGATTCCAATCATCCTTGTTCTCCTCTTTAGCACCTACAAGTGCTTGAAAGCACAAGTCCACGGATGGTTGATGTTTTCTTGTGTTTCTTCATCCCAAACCGTCACTAGTGCTAACAAAAAGACATTGGCTGCTATTAGTTTTGGATCATCACCTTTTATTATTATTATTATTCTTTATTTTAGTTGCTTTTTGGAATAAAACTGTAACATCATAAAGCTCTTTCTATTTATCATTGGAGGTAGGCCAAGCGTAGTCTGGTTCTTTCACGCTGGCATTTCCCATTTGGTTGCAGGCATATATGAGCTGCTACTGTCGTAACATTCATTGGAGCTTTAACTCTGTCCTAAATCATAAATGGAGAGGGGAAAAACTAACCATTTGCATTCGGCCTATGAATAAAATTTATCTTCCAAAGAAGTTTTGTATAATTTATACCATACATGATTAGCACAAAACAGAGCAGTCTTTATCTGTAGTGTACTTTTAAGGATCAGCTAATTGGGAGTATGGTTTCTTATGGCTGGAATTGCAAGAAATGTAATATTCTTGCTATGGCGTATTTGCAGTGCATAGCAAATAGTTGGTGGAACTAGGAAGGAGTTTGTGACTATTTGTATGAACAGACAATTCTGTTCCTTTTCATGATTGAATCAACTGTAGAGCATGCCTTGCATTTTGGGATGTCTTTTTTGTGTAGCATTTTAACTAGGAAAAGGATTTAAGTTAGCTATCAAAAATAATGAAGTTGCTGATTAAGCTATAATTACCTTATGGATTTGCACTTAAATTTCCATCATGAGTTATGGTACTCACGGATTTGACTATGTTTTAACATCTTTTGAGCTATAATTGATTCTTCTTGCCTTTCCTATACCAAGTGCTACTTTATTTCGACTTTACAGGGTAATTTAGCTGCCAAGTCATCAACGTTCCCCTCAGGCATAAAGGCCCTTGCAGATTATGTCCATGCAAAAGGGCTAAAGCTTGGAATTTACAGCGATGCAGGGTAATGATGTTGGAGCAAAACTTAATGATATATAAACAGACAATATATTTTACATGTTTGAATTAATTATAATCATTACATCACTTTCTATGATAACGATTTTATGTATGGACAAACTTAGAATATATTTTACAGACTTGGTTTATTGGCAAGAACCAATATCTTTCACAAGAGTATTCAGATTAATTCGAAGAGAAATCATGACATTTTTGGTAATTTCATGAGATAAATAGATAGTCGGTAAATAGATAGTCAGTCGATACTATTTTTGATAAATAGATAAATAATAATTTCATGAGATCAATAGATAGTCGGTCGATACTATTTTTGATTAGGAGAAATGGCTATTTTGAAACATTAGTTGTTACAGAGACTGTTTCCCGGTGGGCATTTCAAGTATTGCTGATTTTTTTTCTGTATTCTATCCGCATCAATGACAAATAACTCCACAAGACATAAATATAAAGCTAATATATTTTAGAAAATAATTTTCTTGACATTGTCTATCATTATAATGATCTATCTTGTCTATCGTTAAAGCCTCAGGGCTCACGATCTAATCTGTTCTTATATCATGAAGCTCTACCTTCAATTCAATAATTTCTATTGTAGAGAGCTGAATCATAAATGATGTCTTTCATTTCAGGTTTTATACATGTAGCAAACAGATGCCTGGGTCACTTGGACATGAAGATCAAGATGCAAAGACCTTTGCCTCTTGGGTATGTTTCATTTATTAAGTGTCGACCTTCAAGAACTTGTCCACTCTTATGTGGAGTAATATCTAACAAAATATAAACCATTAACACTACAAGTTGGTATCTTTTATTGTTATGTCTTGACTGATGATTTCTCTAATGTTATTTACAGGAGGTCGACTATTTGAAATATGATAACTGTTATAATGATGGCAGTAGTCCACAGGACAGGTTACTATCAAGTCCTTGTTTATAAAATTAGTTGGCTATTTTTTCTCCAAATAAAGGAAAGTTTCCATGTGACTTAATCAAACTTCACACATGGTTTAATTAGTCATAGAATTTATGAATCATTTTCTTCATTGTTTCATGACTATACAGATACAACCCAATGAGCAAAGCTCTTCTGAACTCTGGGAGAGCAATTTTCTTCTCTCTATGTGAATGGTGAGTTTCATTCTCCCAATCGAGTCATAAAATTTCAGTTACAGAAAGCAGAAAATGCAACTTTTATTTCCTTTTCAGAGAAATACAATGAAATATCATAGAAATCCTAATTATACATGCTTACTGTTACCTGGTAAAAGATTAGAAAATGATTAGAATAGCACTATTAATCCTAGTGATACATGAATTATGCATTGTGAATCTTTCTTCTTTGGATGAGAATTAACTTGTGATTGTGACACAAAAAGCACCATAACTTCAGGGTGTCAGCTGGTTGGTTGCTAAAGTCTCTTGGTGTTGATACAAGATACTGGGGTCAACTCACTCCTCCATACATCAATTATCTCAATGAATGATCAGTGGCTTCCCTTTCATTTTCTCAGGGAATGAATAAAAACAAATGGCAGTATCACCTTATAATCTTATACTTCTTGGGAGACTCAGTCATGCTCCCTTTCCAGATTCATAGACTTTGTTATGCTTGTGCCACTTGCTATTTTCTTCTATGAGTTTCCTTGAATTAATTAACCGATACTCTGTTACATTTTTTTTATCCCCGATGTCGATGTAGATAATAATAATCTTATTTAGATGATCTCATAGAATCTTGATGCAATATGATTTTTCAATAAACCAATATTCAGTTCCATGCTCTTTTAGGCTCTTGCCAATTATATTTTGGGAGTTTGCTTCCCTTCTCCTGCTTCTGGCATTGCTCCTCTTGCATCTTTATGAATCTTTGGAGGTCACAATTTGCTCAAGAATTAGACTCTAAAATGTTTGGATCAAAGAATGGTTTCACCTCATAAGAGCTCATTGGCATTCCTTATACAGTTCCTCTTATATTATAAAATGATGCATAAACTGCAGAAGAAGACCAAGGCCTGGATGTTTACTTTTGCCCAGTGTCTTATTATCATAGAAATAAGAAGACCAAGGCCTGGATGTTTACTTTTGCCCAGTGTCTTATTATCATAGAAATATTAATAAAGACTCAGTACTTGATTTAACATGAAAAAACTAAAAAATAAAAACTGCAGGGGCCAAGCTGACCCAGCGACATGGGCACACGGTGTAGGAAATAGTTGGAGGACAACAGGAGATATTCAAGACAAATGGGACAGGTAGCAACAGTTAACTTATATAAGCATTTTTTGAAGTATCATGAATTTTTCTCATCTGATTTGGAAACTGACATTCCCTATTTTACTAGTATGACGGCTCGTGCTGATGAGAATAACAAATGGGCAGGTTATGCAGGTCCTGGTGGATGGAATGGTAGCATCTCACAAACTTTTAGAGTTTCTCATGTTGCTTATGATCACAACTTATTTTTTTTAGTTTTCTTTATTTGACCTTCATCTGAGTACTAGTTTTGATGAATTTCTCATATCGACCATACATTCAGATCCCGACATGCTTGAAGTTGGCAATGGTGGAATGACAACAGACGAGTATCGCTCACATTTCAGCATATGGGCACTGGCTAAGGTATTAGTCAAACCAAGTGTTTCATAATTTGTTAATGAAGTCTTTATAGGTTTTTTTTTTCATTTTCAAATAATCAAAGATTTATTTATCCTGGAGCCACATTACCTTGTATGTCTTCAGGCTCCTCTTTTGATTGGGTGCGATGTCCGTGCAATGAGTGACGAGACCAAGGAGATACTAAGCAACGATGAGGTGATTGCAGTCAATCAAGGTAGACACCAAATGAACATGTTCCACATTTCATGTTCGAAATGTACATGATTAATATCACATTAGATGAGTATTCCAGTGTGATATATTTTCATATGAACAGATACACTTGGAGTGCAAGGGAAGAAGGTAAAAGGGGATGGTTCTGCAGAGGTATGGTTTCTTAATACTCTTTTATCATCATAATGTTACTTAAATTTTTAAATTTGAGCAACCCAGTAAGTAGTCACATATACCGGACAGTAGATTGTATATATAAGATTCATGAACTTTTCCAATACTTTACATGGTGGAGCTTTTTTTCGTCTCATTCTTTTCTTTGATTTTCTTTTCTTTTCTTTTTTTGGGGGCGGGGGGCATGCGGCGGGAGAGAAATATGGGGCGATGCCACCACCTGGGTCTGTACTTTGGACCTCTCACAAATGGAGAGGGATTTATATATGCATGCAGCTTCAGATACGGAAGCTTTGTGAAGCTGTAATTTGCAAAATTTTGCTTTCTTTGTTTTTTTTTTTTCTTTCGGAAACCCTTTTTTTGTGGTTTAAAATAGGCGTTTTTGATAACCAAATTCAGCACTAAAACAAGGTTGTAAGAGTGTAAAATTACTAACTCCAAAATTGTACTGGAACTAGAATAACTAATTTTGAGATAGCAGGTTCTTCTTTTCTTTTTTGGAACAATCCAAAGTTACCTCTTTCTCCCTCCAACCTATCATCATATAGCTTCTTTGATAAGAAGATGCAACTAGAGCCACCTCAAATGCTAATTGTACTATTAGTTATCTAACTAGTGAAATCCATGGATGGCGCAATGCACTGGTAGTATTCAAATTTTCAAAGCTTATGTGTATCAAATGATTTTAGATGCAGACTTGCTTGGATTAGATGTCTTATCAGTTCTTAGTGATAAGTGAATATTGCTGCTACATGGTCATCACTGCACTGATAAATGTAGGTTTGGGCTGGTCCACTTAAAGGTGGTGGGGTAGCTGTGGTCCTATGGAACCGGGGATCATCACAGACATCTATTACTGCAAATTGGTCCGATATTGGACTTGATCCATCAGCTGTAGTTGATGCTCGCGATGTTTGGGCAGTAAGTTTTGGAAGCAATCCTCTCTTTTCTACTCGCTCTCTCAACTGTCATGTTCATGACTTGTTATCTATGTTAGAAGCTGCTTAGATAAATTCAAGATAGCTTTAACATTCCACTATAATGTATGCATGTTCTTATATTCCTTCAATGATTTTTCTCTCTTTCAGTATTCAACCATATGGTCCGTTCGAGGGAGCATTACGGCCACAGTGGATACTCATGCTTGCAAGATGTATGTCTTGACACCAAAGTGATGCTCACCATTTCTGGATGTTAGGAATAATGGTAGAAGACATCATTGGTTTAGTTTGAGCACATCCAGATTCCAGATGTGCTACTCTCGTGGCAACTGTACCTAATTTTAGGATGTTATTCTGCCATCTGATATTAATCGTATGTAGAATAAAAGAGCTTTTATGCTCCTAATTGGCATCTGATTAAATTTGAGGCACCTTTGTTCTTCTTGTTTATTCTTTTGTGTTATTTCTTCACTTTAAATCACAAAATTAAAGAAAGAAGATGGGAATGCGCTCGGTTTATGATCTTAACAAAACTCTGAATCATTAAGATAGGATTAATATGTTATGTTGTACAGTCTCAAGAATTCAGTGATAACCCTAAGGTCATCTATATCACTAAATTCTGATATTGTACTTCTGATATTGGGGTGTCAATGGGCGCTGGGTCCCAAAATCCTATTGCTGGCCTCATGAATTACTAAGACTAACATGCCGAGCCTGCAATAATCTGAGAACTATGTGGTCTCGGGCCTGGGTTTGGGATCTTGAGAAAATTCATTCCTAATTGTTAAAACCCGGCAAAACTTTTAATCTGGGGACAGGTTGCGCTTGGGTGCTATTTGGTTGGGTTATGTCTGTGTGGGATTCAGTCAAGGTTTTGGCCCTATATTTTATCTCATACTCGACATTTGAAGGATCCAGTCAAGTTCGAGTTTTAGTAAAAGTATCATAAGGCTTTGGATCATTGGCTCGAGTTTGGATATGTTAAGTGTTATAACCGAGGATCTCATTCAAAAAAGTTAGATATAAGATATTTTTTGGGTTCTTTATCTCTAAGTATTCAGAATCTACTCTATTGTATTGCTGATACGAGACTAACTATGCTCGCATATAGTTCCTCATATAATGTATACCCTAGCCCAATTAGACCCAGCCCATTTCAAATAGCAGCCCAATAAGGCTGTGCACCGACCTTAAAGCATGAACCCCCCAAAAAAAAGAAGAAGACTCCAATCGGGAGTCTTCTTCCTCTCGTTCCATCGAAGGAGCTTGACACCCCCACCTCCACATTATTAGAGAACCCTCCACCTCTATTTAAAGGAGACCAAAATCCCTTATGAAATCCCAGAAGAAGCCATCTTGTTCATCGAGTTCGCCATATTCATCCCCAAAATCATCAAAAAAATAGGTACAAAGCTGGCAATTTTTCTTCTTTGGATGATTGGTCATAGGCTTTGACCGGCTATTGCTGGATTTTGGTTGGAAAGAGAAAGTCTTGGATCGATTTCAAATTCTTCTATTTTCTTCCGATTTTTTCATGTATTTTTTTTGATTTTTCCGACGTAGTCTGTCATTAGATCAGTGACCATCGATTTCGCCACAGTGAGCCACATCACAGACGACAGCTGCCGCTGGCCTTGAGCTCCCTTGTTCCACGATTAGAAAGGGATGGGTTATCTCCTATTCTGCCCAAATGAAGGAAGAAGAAGAAGAAAGAAGAAAAAAAAAAAAAAAAAAAGAAGAAAAGACTTTCTCCCCTCTCTCATCTTTCTTTCCTCTCTATCTCCCTCCACTTTCTCTCTACTCTCTCAAAAATTTTTCTTTTTAGATTGTTTCTCTTTCCTAAGATTTTTTAAAATTTTGAGAAGATTGATGATGTTTGAACAATCATAATGAAAAGATTTTGATCTATAATCATCGGGCATTATGCTGGCACTGATATTATTCAGATTTGGTAATGCTAAAGTTGATCATCCAAGATTTTATTTAAATCATCTGTATATTAGTTTAATCATGACTTGATGAGATCATCTTGATCAGATCGATCGAGATGTTAGGCTGTATTGTCTAATCAGTTCTATTATATCTAATTAATTTTTTCTCCTATGATTTTCTCTCTCTACTTGATTTATTAATTCAATAAAATTATGTTGAATCCAAATTGATCTAGTAGATAGATTTTGAACCATCTATGTCCTAATTAGATCTTAATAGGATGAAATTAGATGACCGGACCAATCTGGTCTGTTGGATGTGGGTATCCATCAATACTATCTTTCTTAATTATTCATAATTTTTTAATTATTGGATATAATTCTGTATAGAATTATGGATGTCTGATATTACAATATTGCGATATGATCTATGAACCGAAGATTTTGGAAAGAAATTTCTAAAACTATATGAATGTATTGGAATGCATATAAGGTAAGTAATACTTCACTTTTTTTAAGTTTAGTGATAAATTATAATATATTTTCTGATATGATTTATGAAATGATGTATGAATTTGATAAATGATATTTGTTATTAAAATATCTTATTTTAAAATATTATGATGAAGCATGATTGAACGTATTGATTTTGTTATGCATCTTATTGATTGATTTCGATACTATATGATTATGTGTATTCCTATCGAATTAAAATAAGAAATATGATTTATAAAGAATTTTGATTCAAGAATAATATGAATTGATAATTTGACTATGTAAAAAACCCCATTAATGGGGCTAATATATTGATAATTGATTTGTCCTGAGGGTCTATATCACCAATCAGACCAGTGACAAACCGCCAGCAAGACTAGTGATTTTGAAGGACTTTGCTCATTATAAGATGATACATGGTATTATGATCCTGTCATGAAAAATATATGGTCATAGCTCATAGTTGATAAAAAGAATTTGAGAATGAAAAAAATTAAATTCTTAAAAGAAACTTGAATTTTTGAAAAAGAATTGAATTTGACATTAACTATGTTGTATAATTGAAATTGATTTTAAATTGATGAACTCTATATGTTTATTTTTATAAATAATTATTTATTTTATTATCTAAGATAATTTAGTTAAAGTGATCATTGCATACGGAACTGTCTAGTTTATTATCTTCTATTTTACTATTTTTACAGATCTTAAGAAACTAAGATGATACGAGAATATATACGGGAGATGATTAGAAGTCTTATTGAAAGCCTCAATTCTTTTATTTTAGATTGAAAATCTTATTGAATTTGATGTAAGATTTATTGAATTTATTAAGATATTAAAATTAAATTTAGATTATTAAGTTTTAGATATAAATTATTGACTAATTATTCTATTGTTGCTTTATAATAGTATAATAAGATGTTTTGCATGCTTGTGGGGAGAGTTTCTTATGAGTACACGGCGGTTGTCATGACCCCTAGCTCATGATCTCGGGTTAGAAGCATGACAATTAAAATAGTATCAGAGCATGAGTGGATGAATTAAAACATAAATCAAATATAGGATGATTGTAAGCAGATAGACACTAGAGACGTTGGGGTCTAAATCTATAATGATTATAGTGTAAGATATCTTTATGATGTTTGGTTAAATATGTAATTATGTATGAAAGGATCACAGGAGAATATGACTCATAAAGTTGATTTATAACTGGGACATTACAATTAGTTGGATGAATCAAGTAATGATTATTTAGACTTTGATCTAAAGTAATGGTGAGATGATTGATCATGAAATTTTATTATGTATTATGATTATGAATTTGATCATTAATTATTTTAGTGAATTACAAGCTCAAATTTGATATGAAAGAATATTGTGATATTGATCTTAATTTTAAATTAATTGTTTAGTAACAAGGTGAAAATTTATTCATAAAAGTGTTGCTTCAAGCTGGACTAAGAAGACTTTTTATGATATTTGATTGCAATATTCTTTGAAGTTTATTTCAGAATGTTGATCATATATGAAGCTTGTATACAGAAATAAAATATATTTGAAGAATATTACAAAGAAGTTTATTTCATATTGAAGAAATTAATTATAAGATAGCAAAATATTTATTTGGATGGAATCTTTAATTATCCTCTTTAGATCCAAATAATAGCTATTGTTTATGTCTATTGAAGATTATATAATATATGAAATTTCAATTCAAGGATTATGTATCTAAGTTGATCGAGAGATCTTCTACTCTTATTGTTGACATTGCAAGTGAAATCCTTGATTGCTATATTTAAATCAAAATAAAAGATTCATTTTATATCTATTTGAGATTTTGGGACACATATGAAATTGCAATTCAAAATTTTGGGTTTAAAAATTGACTGGAGTTTTTTGATATTGTTATTGAGGTCCTTAATAAAATCTGGTATTATATGGATATTTCATTTAAGAGATTTACATGGTTGTCATAAAAGAATTTGATAGATGTTAAAGATTTTGATGGAAGAAATTTTAGAAAAGATGAATGACTCAATTTTACTTATATATTTTGATTTAAGTCCTAACTTTGCAAAGCATCAGAAGATTTTATTATTGATAAGATTTTATTCATATTAAATTATAGTAAACTTATATGATGATTTTGAATATGCCAATTGATTTGAAGATTTATTAAGATGGATGTATTTGATGCGCATTAGGGATGAGACTTAAAAGTTTTTTTAACCGACTTGGAAGTAAAAAAAAAAGATCTTCTCAATACAAAGTAATATTTTGATTGAAAGTTATTTACTGCATTCGAAGAAATTTTGATGATTTAAATCAGAGTTCATAATAGAAGCATGGGGATTTGGATTATTTTAAGATAGTTAGCAATATTGATTCTTTAAGTTAAAAAAAAATTAATGATAGATGATATGATTGGATATTCTTATAGAGAAAATTCATTGATAGTGGAAAGGATAATATTTTATTTTCAGAGTATTTTGGATGTCTCTATGTGATTCTCTCAAGTAGTTCTCCTATCTATCATGCTAAGAAAATTTTAGCATCCTGAGTCTTGGATGAGTGGAACATCAATTCTTGAGCTTGGATTAGAATATTTAACGATAAATTTTTATTCTTCTAGATTTGAAACATATGTTTCTCTATCTATTAGAAGAATTTGAGATTATTTATCGATCTTAGATTTTGATTTCAAGTTTTTATCCTCGAATGTTCATCTATTGAGAGTATCATAAAGTTGTTCATGATCTTGTGATAGATTGATTAAATCATAAATAATTGATATTTTGAGCAAAAAATTTAATATTCTTATTTAAAATTTAGATATTAATTTTGAGAAATAATGATTTTGATTTTGATCAATAATTGTTGTATTGACTTTTCTTTATGAGATAATTTAATGATGAATTTGTATTGAAATTAAGATACCAAAAAGTTTGAAGATGAGATTAGAACTGTGAATTTTCAACTTTTGAAAGCTAAGATGATTAATTATCTATTAGTTTGGAAGGTTTTACAATAGAAGACTCGATTTGATTTTTCTTATGGAATGATTTTATTGTCAAAGAAAATAAAAAAAATATTTTGATTCTCAACTGATTTGGATATCACTATGTGATTCATATTACTATATTCTTCTATTTTGAGCAGAGCTAAGTTTTAACATCTTGCATTTAAGGTTAGTAGACCATTAGTTCTCAATCATAAATGTAGAAATATTTTGATGCAATTCCTCCTAAATCTGAAGCTTGTACTCTTTCGACCAGTATCATTTGTCCACCTGATTGGAAAAGTTTGAGGTTATCTATCGATATTGAAGATTGTTCTACAAGAAGTAGATTAGAGTCACTTACAATCTAATCCTATGATAGGTTGATTAATTAAGAGTAGTTGATGTTTTGATAGAGAAATTTGAAATCCTTATTTAGAATTAAGGTGTTGATTTTCTTCTATTTACAAGAGATGGGTTTAATTTCGATCATCTATAAGAAGAATCAAGTTATGAGGTATTGAACCTTATACTTGTGATAAGATCTAATAATGAAAATAATTTGATAAGTAGAATTCACAAAAATTTAGAAATGAGATCATATTTTAAAATCCTAAAGTTTGAAACCTTTAATAGGAATTTTGGGGATGAAATTATTTTTTAGGGAGGAAGATGTTGGGAATTATGTCCTAATACCAATCGTATGACGATTGAGTTCATCCTTGTATATGAATTATTATTTAATGAATAAAAATTATAATGATATTTTCATCACAAATAACATCTTTCTTAAACTCTTGTGTTGTGATGAAATCCTTAGAACTATACTAGTATGCGATAAAGAGAGGATTTATCGTATAGTTCTTAAACATATTCACGATCAAATGATACGTCATTACGAGATGATAACGTTTATCGAGTGAAGATCGTTGTGTGTCATATGGTTGGTTGTCCTCTTAACCAAGGAGTGTGGTAATATTGGTATGGCATACAGATGAGATGTAGGGATACATCATCATTGAACAGATGACTCACTTGCTGAGCATTCTGCTGTCAAGAGCTGCTCGTGAAATATATGGGTATCCTTCAGACCTAATATCACCATAGTGACTTGCAAGCAACTCACTGTGCTTTGGTGCCGGACTATCTGAATTTCTAATGCAGTGACAGAAGGCTACTGGGTACAGTCAAGTACTTGTAAAGTCTGTGTATGGATCAAGATGGGATTGACCCTCCAGATTATTGGAGTTGATGTATCGCTGTATTTCAATTTAACAAAGCCTTGATCAGGGTAATCCATGAGATAGATTTGAAAGGTTGAAATACAATGCGGATGAAGCAATCTCGGTTGACAGTTAACTTGAGACCATCCTAAAGCATTTAAGGTCAAAAGAATGAATTATGCGGTAACCATGTGTATGAGTTTTGAAATATTCTTTTACAATAATTCGACCTATTTGGATATCAAAAATTATTGCTAGATGGTATCTCGATTAGTGCAAAAATTGATTTCTGTGCTACCGACTTAGTATTTGAACCCATGGAGTCACGCACACAAGTCGGACAAAGTAAGAAGGAATTGGCCTATGTTATATATCCAATTTGAAAGTACTAGACTTGATTGAATATATAAGCTAATTTGATTGAGAATTAAGTTAAGGATCAAACAGAATTGAAGAGTTGACTATGTTTAGCTAGCACTACCATGAGGTTCAAATTCGATTTCGAGGATAAACAGTTTCTGATCTATGATCTATGGAGCATATGAAAGATTGGATTTAAGTACTGATTAATTTAAATTAAATTTAAATTAATTAGTCTTAAATGAGTCTAAAATCCAAGTTAGACTTGATATAAAAGTTCTAAAGAGTTTGAAATTGACAGCCTTTCGAAATTGTTTCGAACCAGCTTCAAATCAGATTCGAATTGGATCTGTTTTGGATGAGATATAAGTATTCCTACTTGCACTGAAAATATCCTCTAATGAAGGATGATCAAAATATGGTTTGGTGCTTATTTGAGGCATTCCAAGTGGGTTTGGGAGTGGGTACAAGTTGATTATCATATGTGATGGTAATTTATCTTATGTAGGAATCCTTCTTTCATGAGTATTGGATCAATTCAAATCAGATTTGAATTAAGAGTCCTACTCTCATTGGGTTATGAGAATCATCTATAAATAGAGATGATCTCTATCTATGGATGCATAGCAAATAAATCAGATTGAGGGAAGAGAGAAAGAGAGAGAGAGGCGTGAGAAGAGAGAGAGGTCCCTTCTTCCCTTTGGCCTCTCTCCTTGTTGCCACCCCTCTTCCTTTGGGCGTGAGCTCTCTTTGGGTATCCTACCTGCTAGTATGAGGAGTCACACCAGCATATCTCTTTCCTCATTTGGTTGGCTTGCGAAGGCAATTTGGATTGGAGTTCATCCCGCTTTTCTATGACGTCTGACGTACATGCGAAGTAGAGGGTCTGTACATCCAATCCTCTGTAAAATTTTATATCAGATAAATTAAGATTTGATCTCTAGTTCTACTACAAATTAGGTAACGATTTGATTCTTAATCAAGTAAATAGTAAATTTTTTTAGATGCAACATGGGCATTCCGGAGGAAACTGTTCCTTTCTCTTCAATTGGTATCAAAGCAGGCCTGAAATATATATATGCATAATAAAATTTTTTTAAAAAATATATGAGATATAATTGATTATTTTTGTGATACATTAAATCTAATTTAAATCTATTTATATAAAATTTTTTATCTGATTTTTGATCAGATTAGAGGTG
>KE506017.1:194673-207502 GCA_000441515.1 Elaeis oleifera | reverse complement strand
ACCATCCTAGATCAGAAAATCATAGTATCTATTCGGTTGATGTGGTATCCTATCGGATCTCCTTAATGGTGCCTCTACAGACTTCGAATTCGATTCTTCAATCAAATTTGATTCTGTGTATGCCAGTTCTTCTACTTCATAAACTTCACCAAGTTTAATTTTACTGGCATTAGCTCCTTCTTTAAGGAACTCTTTTTTCAAAAAGACTGTCCTGTTGCTAACGAACACCTTCTATTCTTCAACGAGGTAGAAATAGTATTCTTTAGTTTTCTTTAGGTACCCTACGAATAAGCATTTTTTAGACTTTGATCCAAGTTTATCTATCTTTAAATGCTTGATATAAGCTAAACACTCCCAAACTCGAAGGTATAAGAGCACCAACCTACATCCAGTCCATATCTCATATGAAGTTTTATCGATAGACTTGTTCGAAATCTTATTCAGAATATAGCAGGTAGTTTCAAGAGCATATCTCCAAAAGTAGACAGATAGATTTGCAAACCCATCATGGATCGAACCATATCTAACAAGATTCGATTCCTCCTTTGAGACACCCCATTATGTTGTGGTGTTCCAAGAGGGTCCACTGAGAGAGAATCCTATTCTCCTCTAGATATGTCAGAAATCACTGGTGAGGTATTCACCTCCTCAATCTGATTGAAGAGTTTTGATACTCTTCTCAGTCTGTTTTTTACTTCACTATGAAATCGTTTGAATATTTCAAATTATTCAGATTTGTACTTTATAAGGTAGACATACCCATACCTCGATAGATCGTCTGTAAATATAATGAAGTAATAGTACCCTCCTCTGGCAGTTATGTTCATGGGTCCACATAATCACTATGTATAAGACCTAAAACATCACTAGCTCATTCATCCTTCCTTTAAAAAGTGACTGAGTCATCTTATCAAGTAAATAGGATTCACAGGTCGGTAATGATTCACAATCATTAATTTTATGGACACCCTCCTTGATTAATCGTCTATCTTGTTCTTGTTCACATGACCTAGCTTACAATGTCAAAGGTAGGAATCACTGACATTATCTATCCTAGGGCACTTGTTCGATGTGTACATTATACCAATAGGCTGTGATAATATATATATGCCATATTTTAATTGTCCATGCATAATTATAGTATCATTCACAATGATATCACAAAATTATCTTTTATTAAAACTTAAATCAAGTTTAGCCAAAAGACTTATAGAGATGGCATTCATTAAAATGGAAGGACAATAATGACACTCATCTAATATGACACTATTAAACTCAAAAACAAGCTGCATAGTTTCTAATGCTAGAACTGAAATAAGGCTTCCATCTCCAATGATCAAGAGCCGCTCACCTTCTCTAAATTTTTTATTGACCTGCAGTCCCTACAACGAATTACAAATATTAATCAGACTTTCGGTATCTAATACCCAGATAGTAGTATCACAACAAAATATTATAAGGAGTTATCATATAAGTACCTTGCGAAGCAACCGATTGCTTGATTCTCTTGTTCTTAGGCCTGTTTGCATCAAGGGTAGCTATATAAGCCAGACAATTCCTTTTTCAATGATCTAGCTTCTTGCAAAAGAAGCATTCTGCCTGGCTCTTATCGACTTTCAACTTTTTGCTTTGCTTTGGCTTGAAATTGATGGTATGATTTTCTGCACCTTCTTCTTTTTTCTCTCTTAGAGGATCGATGACCTACAAACTAACCTCCCACTATATGCACTGGCTCCTTCTGGAGTTGATGGTCTTTCTCAAACATCTACAGCAATCGTAGCAAACCATGGTAGTTCATTGTAGGCTTGGTCATTCTATAATGACTCAAGAAGGGTAGCTAGGATTTCTGTAACGAATTGAAGATAGCATCCTTGCCTAACTGTTCATATAACGAAAAGTCAAGTTTCTTTAAGTGATCAATCTGCTCGATCATGTACAATACATGATCAATGACTGATGCTCCCTCTCGCATACAGATATTGAAAACTGTGCAGGAGGTTATGTGTCTCTTTGCATTCTCTGGGGTACTGAAGGATTCATTCAACATTTGAATCATATCCTCTGACTGCGCATTCTCGAACTTATGACTAAGTTCGTCATTCATGACCATCCTCATAATGCAACGCACCGTCGTGCGGTCATTGAGCCACTTGAAGTAAATATCTCTCGCAGCATGGAGTGCATTGACAGCAGATTTGTCAGGTGGTGGATCCGTAAGCACGTACAGGATCCTCTCGTGCTTCAGGATGATCTTCAACTTTTGATACTAACTATCGAAGTCGACTTCGATAATAGCTATCGAAGTTGACTTTGATAAACTTGTCGCTATCTAACAGTAAACGGAGCGATAGTGTGTTGGTCATAGCTGAAAAAAAAATATGACCCTATTAGTATATGAATTATTTTAATCCTAAAGATATAGACTTTAGTCTAAAGATTCTCTCATTATTTTATACGAATAGATAGCCTCTACCTCCAATTCGAGGAATTACATTAATTTTTTAGTGGATACTAGAATCTACAATGACTGCATTCGGGCCCGAGCGTGGCTTAGCCAACTTTAGTGCATCCATGGGTAGGTTCATAATCAATTGTTTCTTTAAACAACTTCTAGCAATTAGGTTTTGCCCCAGGCCTCTTTTCAGCAGGTGTGTAGCACCTCCACTGAAAATCTTGGTTAGATCCAACCATTAACATGACTACACTAAGCACATTCAATAAATGAATGTTGAGGTCCAAGTATGGCTCAACCAAGATCTGAAGAGCACAACAAAATGATCATATGATGAATGACAATTTCAATACCCAATAGACACTAGATGTGTAGCGCCTCCAATGCCTATTTAGATCATTGGACTCATTATCACGTACCTTAATGAGAGGCTATGAACAAGTTATCTCCATAACTGTATCATTTTAAGAACTTAATAATTTAAAAATTTGATTTATTGATTTGAGAATAAGAGAAGAAATTGATCTGTAAGTCATAAATCCTCCTACTGACTTCACCAAGTCATGTAGAGGATTAAACACAAGCTAGTCTAAAGATATCTGAATCAGTCATACTGATTTAACCTTAATGGCATGGATCAGCTCGATTTGACTAGTGACTTAATCAAAACATAATCTATCATATTGATCAAATAAATGAGATCAGTGGTAGGGATATGCCATTAACTCACCATAGACACATCCAGGTGAGTAGCTCCCAATTAATGACCACTTGATCAAAACTGTCAAACTTACCTTAAATATCAACTGGTTAATTAGTTTCGATTTGGTCCACTAAAAATTCGAGCTCAACCATTGAGCCATGATCATGGTCCATTTAGTAAGGCTAGAAATATGGACTTGGTCAAGCTTCAACTATTGAGGTTGATCTAGAGAAATTCTGACTTAATCTAATTCAACTCTTGATTAGATTTAATCAATTTTCTATTTGTTCATATTTATTTCTAACCTTAGGTTTAACCCATTAGAAGGATCTGATTCATACTAACCCATTGCCTATCGATTTATATGATGTCTTAGAAATCTTCAATTCTCAAATCTAGATCATTTAAACTTAATTCCAAATTAAGTATGTGAAACGTATATTTTAATTATAGAATTATTCTACTAGAATTTCAAGTGAAGCATACTCTATATTTCATATCATAAAATAACTTTATACATATGTTTAACAACTAAACATGCATAAGTGTGATCTAAACTTCATACATACATCACATATATCATGACTACGTTTAGATCACTACCGATTACATCTAATGTAACATACTTTTTAATTTAAATAATTTTATATCTAAATTTATCTTATCATAAATTATTTTAGATCTAATCTAAACTTATTTATGATTAAATAATTTATAAAAAATATGTTTGCTGTTCTTCTTCATGAAATCGGATCACAATGACACCCCTACATGTCATAAGAGGACCCATCGAATGGACAAGAGAGGGAGATAAATCTCTTCTTCCTTTTATGTCCGGATGGTCTGGTGATCTCATCAATTCGAGTACTGAGCTATTAAGATCTAAAATCATATTTCATATGGAATCACATCAACATGTAATTTGACAAAATATTTTATGTCATAAATATGACTTTGATCTAATCAACCATATTTTCATCTAATTTAATCAGATTTGTTGCATCATATACATCATATCAGATCTGAAATATATATTATACTAATTATAAAATATCAAATTTAGATCTAAAATCTTATAGAAAATTAATTAGATGCATATATGAACACATAAAGGTAAATTTTCTAGTTAGATCTGGTTTGACATTGTACATAATTTTATTAAAAATCAGATCTAAAAATCTATCAAACAGATTCAATTTAGATCTAAAATAAATCTAACTTTATAATTAAAATAATAATATTAAAATTTTATTAAAATTAATTTAAATAATTTTAAAATAGATTATTATTTTAACAAAATTCAGTAATAAAAAAATTTGTTATAATAAATTATAACAAACCTTAACTAACTATTAATTAGGTACTTGTAATCCAATCAAAATCAGATTATAAATTTTATTTAAATAGATCTAAATTAGATTTAATACCTAACATAAAATTTTAATTATATATAATATATAAATAAATCAATAAAAATTAATTATGCATCTATATATCAAAATCTGGCTCTGATATTAATTGAAGAAAATAAAAACTTGTTTCTATCAAAAATGCAGTGGATAGCTAGGATGCATCTAAAATTTTTTATAAATAGCTTAATAAAGATTAGATCTTTATCTGATATGCTGTGGAATAGGGATTAAATCTCAAAGATTCTAAATCCAAAGTCTCACGTAGTTTTGAATCCACAAACCCTCTACTTCGTGCGCACGCCAAACTTTACAGGAAAGCAGGATGAAGCCTCAGATTGAAGCACCTTCATAAGGCACAGAGAGAGGAGAGAGAGCCTTAGGTGTGATGCCTCACACCAGTAGGAGGGATGCCCAAGAGGGCCTTCATGCCGTGGGAAGTTAGGATGCCTAAAGGGAACTCATGCCAAGAGGAAGGGGACGCCCACAACTCCTTTCACGCCTCCTCTTTCTCTCTTTCTCACCTTAGCAAACAATCCAACTATTATGCCATGATAGTTAGAGGTCCTCCCAATTTATAGATGATTTTTTATGACCCATAAGACTAAGATTCTTAATTCAAACAGACTTTGAATTAATCCATAACTTATCAAAGGAGTCCTAAGGAAGAAAGGATTGGTGCCTAACTAGGTGCCCACATGCACCCATGCCTACATCCAAGTGTGGGGTGGCAACAACCAGTACCCTACCACCCCTTGGTCGATCATGAGGAGAGAGAGTCTTAGTAAAAGTAGATTCTAAGGATTTAATCTAAATATGGATCAATTCAAATCTAATTCGAACCTGATTCAAAATAATTTTGAATAGACTGTCAATCCCAAACTGTTTAAGATTTAGGATCAAGTCTAACTTGAATTTATGAATCCAATTAAGTCTAATTAAATCAGATCTAATCTAAAATTGATTAGTACTTAAATCTAATCTCTCATAGACTCCTTGGATCAAAATCAAATCTCGTTCATCTCCAAAATTGAACATGAACCTCATGTCTAGTGCTAGTTAGATATAGTCAACTGTTTAATTTTGTATGACCTATAATTTAATTCTCAATCAAGTTAATCTATTTGTTCAATTAAGTCACATACTTCCAAATTGAACTTATAGACTTAGGTCAATACTTTCCTACATCGCTTGAACTTATTGCAAGACAATATTCAAGAACCTATATATATGGTTACCATATAATTCATCCCTTTGACCTTGAATGCTTTAGGACGGTCTAGGCTTAAACTGTCAACCCTGAAGGATCATCCACATTGTATTCTAACCTTTCAAATCCATCACATGGATTATCCAGACCAAGATTTTACTAAATTGAAATATAGTGATGCATCATCTTCTATAATCTGGAGGAGTTAATTTCATCTTGATCCATATATAAACTTCGTAAATACTTGTCTGTACCCAGTAGCCTTCTATCACTACATTAGAAATGTAAGTAGTCTGGCATCAAAGTACAGTGAGTTGCTTGCAAGTTACTATGGTGATCTTAGGTCTGAGGGACACTTATGCCCATATATTTCACGAGCTGCTTTTGACAGCAGAGTGCTCAACAAGTGATTCACTTGTTCAGTGATGATGTACTCCTATATTTCACCTGTATGCTATACCAATGTCTCCACACTCTTTGGTTAAGAGGACAACCAGCCCATATGGCATACAATGACCTTCACTCGATAAACATCATCATCCTTTAATGATATATTATTTGACTGCGAACATGTTTAAGAACTATATGATAAATCCTTCTTTATCGATTACTTTATAGTTCTAAGAACTTCATCACAACACAAGAGTTCTAGCAAGGAAGATACATATTTATGATAAAAGATACCAAAATAACTTTTATTCATTAATTAATAATTCATATACATATTACAGAAGCACAATCGTCCAAATGATTGGCTTTAGGATACATTTTCTAACACATACAACTCTTGCAGGTCAGTTATCATAGCCCTGAAGTCTTGATGTTCTCATGCTGGATCTTGAGGCCAAGGTATAGCACCTAACTTAATTGCTATCATCCATCCATTTATCAAGCATTGAATATTTCAATGGTTGGACGGTTTGGTAACATAGGAGAATCCTGGTCTAGAACATACCCTAACCCTTTTCAGAGTTCAGAATCATTCAGAAGTCCTAAGCCAGTTTTTTATAGTTCTACTCAATCAATTGGTTGTATCTTTGACTTGATCAATTAAATTGGGTTTGGATTTCATAATAAGTCAAACACTTATCAAGTCCAATCCCATTAAACTAATGAAACTCAGTCTGAGTCAAACTCAAACTTGAATCTAATCAAATTAAATCTAATTTCACTTGATCAGGATCCAATCTCATTATTTGATCAAATCAAATAATTTAGCAACTGTTACAATTTGAGAGAGAGTCTCAGTCCAATTGTGACTCTGTTCAGGCTATAGAGTTTGAAGTTGAGTTATGAACTGAAAAAAAAAGAGGATTCTAATTAAATATTTGTATTAGATTTAATAATTTATTCTAGGGACTTTAAGAAACAAATTAGACCCCACTATTTCTTTGGATTTCTTACACTCCCTTGTGGAGATGCGGAAACCCCTTCGCGACTAGGATTCCTAGTAAGTATTGCAGTCCCACCAATTTGTTTGTACCTCATCTAACAATTATTGATGACATACTAAACCAATATGTGGACAACTCTTGTCCAATACATCTCATGTATGTTGCAGTGATTCGATCTCTAAGTTATATGGGCTCACCTAATAGTTATTGACCATACTTTTCAGTTAAGTCAGATCCATCGTTCACAAGCACGTGTGAAGCCGTCATTGGATCTTTCACCTAACAGTTATTGAGCCCAACCCCTTCCTCACGTTGGAGCAACTCTTTGCTAATAGAGTTGTTGAGTCTTCCTAATGCAACTGAACTACTGTAACCAGCTAAGAACAACCAACACCAGTAGGATCCCCACACATCTACAATGGTGGAAGATCGCTAGACTTAATATTTGTGGGGATGTTTGATTTAGGTCTCTTCTATATAGTCACATACATCTTATATGAATGACTAGTCTGGTTCAGGTCAACACATCTCATGTCTGACTAACCTAGTTTAGGTTAGAACATCTAATGTCTGATTAACCTAGTTTAGGTCAGCACATCTTATGTATGATTAATCTAGTTTAGATAGAGTCTCATCTAAGTCAGCATAACTCATGTCTGACTAATCAGATTCAGGTCAGCACAGTCTCATATCAGACTAACCTAGTCGGCACAGGTGAACACGAATGACTAAGCAACCTGATTCAAAACTTAATTGACCAAGTTGGTTAGGTAAGTAAGATTGGTGGGAGGGTCTGCCAATGCTTGTCTTAGACACCATTGAAATGGTTAGGTAATCATGCTCCCAATTAAAACCACCGGTCGAGACTTGCCTTAGACACTAATTGATCAATTAGAATTGAATGGGTCAGCCTAGCTACTCGAGCTCAATCCATGGAGCCAAAGTAGGTCTTGAGTTAATCAACTCACATTAAAATATGAATCGATATGACCAACTACAATTAAACTCTACTTTGATCCCCTTGACCTAATTTAATCAATAATTGATTAGGTTTGATCAACTACTCGAAATCAGCAAGGGTCTAACTTGATCTAATCAAAATCTTAATTATAGTTCAATTACTAGACCTAATTATTCAACCCATTCCTCATGCATAACCTAAAATTTAGATTCTAAAATAATTTTAGATTAGGTTCAACTGCATGAATTAATGGCTTATGATCTCAAATAATTTCAAATCTAAACCTAATGTCATATATCACATATATGCTATTTTAGATCTAAAATTTATAAAATATATATATCACATATATAATTTTCAAATCTAAAACTAAATTAGCACATATCATATACATGCATATCAGATCTAAATTAAAATAAATATCTTAAAATATTTTCAAAATCAGTTCACATCGTATTAGGACAACCTTTTCAATAGAGGGGTTAACCCTATACAAGGACAACCTTATACCAATTCGATGCAAATCTTAATACTTTTAATTTAGATCTAAAATTAACATGATATATCTTATATATTAATTTTAGATCTAAAGCTATAGATTTTTTATTTAAAATAGTTTTAAAAATCGATCAATCTTATGCTAGGACAACCTTTTCAGCATAGGAGGCTAATCCTATACCAGGACAATCTTATACCAGCACAAGATTTATTTTATTAATCCTAACTTTCAGATCCAAAAATAAAATCAGATCTAAAATTTATTTCATGCATGTTAAATCAACATGGCTCTGATACCACTATTGGTTTTTAGGTGATTAGGCATGCAAAAAAATTTTATCAGTTACTTTAACCTAACGGAAGTAAATATGAAACTATTTTATATAAAGCATGCAAATCAAATCTAAATCATCTAAGAATTGATTAACATGCACAAATAAATTTCATAAATAGATCTAAAATTAAAATAGAAAAAGAAGATTGATTATACCTAAATCACAATCTCTCTTCTTACTTGGATCGGATCCTATGGATGTCTAGGGCTTCCGTAGTTGCCGTACAAGAATCCGACCTCTGCTGGTATTAATATATAGATGTCTTGATTGGAACACTGAGGCAATTGGAGTGCTAGCACCTTGCATGCTTTACTTTTGGGCTTGGATCTAGACTTCTTCTTTTAGATCTTGAAAATAGGGCTGCAATATGAACCTTTCATGCTGATCTGATGGGATCTGAATAGGATGCCTAGAAGAAAAAAAGAACTTTTCTTCTTCTCTTTTCTATCTCTACACTCTCTCTCTATCTCTATCAGATATGAAGAGGAGGTGGGCATTGAGATGAAAGAAGGAGAGAAGGGAGGCATGAATCTTGATTTTTTTTGCGGCAAATAAGACTAGTGCACAAAAGTATCTCACGCATGCCCTCTATCCCTCTTAATTTTGTAGCACAAAATAAACCCAACATCCCATTCCTAATAAGATTAGATTTTCATCTTGATAAGGAACCTTTTCAAATCAAATTTGAAAAGAGATCTGCATGAGAGAGAGTCCCAGAGAGGTGGGGCGCCAACTATTGGCGCCCCCTCTCTTTTCACGCACGCAAACAAGGGGTGCACGTCTTCACGCATGCCCTCTCCCTTCTCAACATGAAATAGGAGAGAGAAGTCTAGTAAAAGTGGTCTTTGGCTTCCTAAGTAAGTTGGATTTAAAATTTGGTTTGATTCGAATCCAATTCAAATCAAATTTGAAAGGCTATCAAACCTAATCCTATTAGACTTTGAATCCAAATCCAACTTGGATAATTAAACCCAATGAGCCTTAAATTAAATCAAGCTTAATTAAATTAAATTTAATTTAAATTAATTAAGACTTGATCCATAATTAATTAGGCCCAATTATATTGCAACACTTGCAATTAAGTCTTTTTACAAATAATTAGTAGTTACTAAATATGTAACCCTTATATAATTAGTAGTTTCTAATTCAAACCATCAATCCAATTGATAATTTGATTATGATCCAAGTTATTGATCAGATCATGCTCCTTTTATGTATGACCCCTTAGGTTCTATTCTGTCTAGTAGTGAGATATACTGCGATCTCTATCACAGTATCATTAAAACTTCTTTCGATAGGCTGGAACAATTCCAACTCAACCCAACAAGGATCATTGATCCAAAAATGATTCTAGTGAGTTCTTACAATTCATCAGTAGCATCTCACAGTATGTAGTGGCAATCTAGCAGAACAAAAAATAAACTCCTAAATGTAGTTACCATATAATCGAGTTCTTCTATCGAGAGTCCTAACAGGATGTAGGTCATAGAAACTCGTCAAATCCGAAGTATCTATCATATGCTAGACTTAATCAGCTTGAGTTCAATCGTGATCTCCATGGAAATTTCTTTTCATTATCACGCTGCTGTGGCCATAAATTTAAAGACTCAATCTCTTAGATCATATAGGACTACTCCTTAACTACTAAGACTGATAAATCCCATATAAGTGCACTCCTACTCTTACAGTGAATCAACTATAGTCAATGAATACTGCAAGGCTCCGAATGGGTAAGGACTATGTTTATATGTTGTCAAACTATAGCAATCTCACTGTAAGTAGTCGAGGCACCACAGGTCAAAGAACTACTCACACAATTACAGCATCAAGATAGTCACTGATGAGTGAGTAGGTATCTATGTGATTTTTCGTTCTTGATTACGCTCAGTACAGTTGTTCTCTAACAACTACCTGCACTCTTACTCCAATATCCCCATACTGCAGACTCAAGACCTGTCTATCCAAAAGAAAGTGATTCGTGGATCAGTCTAGTCAGATCAATCATCGTCCTCATGATAATCATCGACTGGGAGCATTTAGAAATTAATCTATAATGACATGTCTTAAACTCTCAATTTTTTGAGAATATGTGTCATTGACTATTAACTTTTTGGATGATTCTAGAATACATTACTCTAAAATAAAATAATTATTCATAATTTTAATTTAATAAATTAAGTATAATTTATGTCTTAAAAATTATAATGTGTCAGCCAATAATTGACTTTTCAGATCATACATCTAACAAAAATAAGCAACCAATATATGCATAGTGTGATTCATATGACTTTCAGAGGTATGGACTTTAGAGGGTAGAGTGTTCGAAGCACACCCCAAAGAGGCAATGGGGAGATAATGTTATTCTTTCTTGATGATGATTTATGAGGAGTTCAAACTCATGATGATGCTGTTGTCATTTCTATAATAATAGTAAATTATGATGTAAAAGGAGTTCTGATAGATAATAGAAGTTCTACTGATGTATTGTTCTATGATACTTTCTCTCAGATAAAATTATTTATGGATCAACTAAAAAGAGTTAGTACCCTAATAATAGATTTCTCTAGTGACTTAGAAAAAGTGAAAAGAGATGTTATTCTCCCAATCACAGCAAGATAGGAACCTCTACCAGCCACTGTACAACTGACCTTCCTTATCATCTAGGTATTTTTGACTTATAATACAATATTAGGCCAACCTAGATTGACGCATTTCGAGCAATTGTGTTGACTTATCATCTCCTCATCCATTTTTTGATGAGAAATGGAGCTGATGAAATGCATGGAGACAACAGCTTACCCGATAATGTTTTATGGCAACGATCAAAGGGAAAAAGCCTTGGAAGACACTACCAATCAAGGGTTTAGATCTATGGAATGAGGAAAATCGAGGCGAACCCACTGAATAACTGACTTCAATCTCACACAAAGAGAAAGATCCCACAAAGACTATATAGATCAAATCATTGTTGACCATTAAATTTTGAGATCAACTTTTGAATTTTCTTCATAGAAATATAGATATCTTTACTTGGTCAGCCTCAAACATGATAGGAATATCTCTTGAGGTAATTGTCCCTAAACTAAATATTGACCCAAAACATTAATCTATTCGATAGAAGAAGAGGAACTTTGTTCCATAAATATAGCAAGTTATCGATGAAGAAGTGGATAAGCTACTGGCTACAGATTTTATCCAAGAAGTATACTATCCAAAGTGGCTAGCCAATATTGTTATGATCAAAAAGGTCAATGAAAAGTGAAAAATTTGTATCGACTATACCAACCTAATAAAACTTACCCCAAGAATAGTTTGTTTTGCCAAGGATCGATCAACTAGTAGATGTGATGTCAGACCATAAGTTATTAGGCTTCATGTGGATGCCTTTTATGGATATAGTCAAATTCAGATGGCACCCAAAGATGAGGAGAAGGCAGCTTTCATGATCGAGAAGGGCCTTTACTCCTACAAGGTCATGCCATTTGGGATTAAAATATTTGGGCTACTTACCAGCATCTTGCTGATAAAGTTCTCAAAACCAAACTGATCAAAATATAGAAGTTTATGTCAACGATATGCTGGTGAAAAAGCATTGAAGTTGATCAACACATAAATGACTTTGAAGAGGCGTTCAATGCATTAAGACAATATCAGATGAAATTGAATCTGAGTAAGTATACCTTTGGTGTAATCTTAGATAAATTTTTAGCTTTATGGTTCCAAGATGAGGAATAAAGGCCAATCTAGAGAAAATTCGAGCAATCCTCGATGCGCAACATTTGACTCCAAAGAAGAAAGTTCAGTGCTTGATTGGATATATCGCAGCTCTTAGCTGATTCATTTTGGGATCGACAAAAAGGTACCTTC
>KE506017.1:182889-193646 GCA_000441515.1 Elaeis oleifera | reverse complement strand
TTTCATTCGAGTGCTCCATTTCTGTTGAGGCAGAGTACTGACTTGAGTGTTGGAGGGTCTTGCCGGAGCACCCCCAACTCCGGTTTAGACTTCCCTTGCAGGTCCCGACGACGGCCACGATCCCTTCGACTCCAGCTTCTCCGACGTCAGTGAAATTCTGCACCAACACTTCTTTTCTTCAAGATTCTCTGATTCACATGATCAGATGAAATCTGAGAAGTCTTCAAAGAGTTAAAGAAGTATCTGAGTTCACCTCCATTGCTATCGAAGACATTGAAGGAAGTCTAGGTGATCGGCATGCTGAATTTTCATCTTATGAAAACAGAACAGTGGAAGCATAAATTAAATAATTTTAATTTATGGCATGTAAAGGATCTAATCCTAATATCACCTAAGGATCTAGTTTAGACATGCATGAAAAGTATTCAGATCTAAAAAATAGAAATAAAGAAGAAGGGAAGGTCGATTACCTTAATCGCTTTTTCATCTTTCTGTTGAATCAGATCCTGTGGATGTCCAAAATTTCAAATGTAGCCGTACAAGTATCTGACCTTTACTAGTATCTATATAGAGATGACTTGATCAGAGCACTGAGACCACCGAAGTGCTAACACCTTGCAGGCCTCACTCCTTTTGCTTAGATCTGGACTCCTTCAACACCTCGAAGAACAAGTTGCCACGCGATCTCATTATGCTGATCTGATCAGATCAGATCAAGACCATCAAGAAGAGGAGAAAATATCTTTTTCTTATCTTCCTCTCTCTCTAAACTCTCTCTCTCTCTCACATCAAATGTAGAGGAGATGGGGTATGGAGGAGTGGAGAGAAGGGAGATGGACAAGGCTGCAGTGCGATCTCATCATACTGAACTGATTTGATCTTCGCAAGATCATTAAGAAGAGGAAGAAGATACTTCATCTTCTCTTCTTCACTCCTTCTAATCTCCCTTTCCTTCTCTCAGATCTTTAGGTGTGGTGTGGGATGAAGAAGGAGAGGAAAAGAGGCATTGAGATGTCTCTTGCAGTAAGGAATCACCACACAGAAATCTGCACGCTATCAAACCACGCACGCCCACTCTTATTTTATTTTATCACAAAAAATAATTCTCCACATTACAAAACTGATAAGGATCTGATCTAATTCCTTATTTGAATCAAACTCAAAATAAAGTTGGGTCAAAAAGGGAGAGAGAGTCCCAAAGAAGTGGGAGGTGCCAACTTGTGCCTCCTCCAACCTTCACGCGTACAAAAGAGAATGCAGCATGATTTCTCACACCCCCACTCCCCTTTTCTATATAAAAGATGAGAGACAAGCTCAGTAAAAAGGTCTTAAGGCATTTGGTTTGATTGGATTTCAAGTTGGATTTGATTCAAATCCAATTTGAGCCCGATTCGAATTAAATTCGAAAAGACTGTCAACCCTAATCTAATAAGGATTGTAATCCAAGTCCAGCTTGGATAATTAAACCTAATAAATCTTAAATAAAATTAAGTCTAATTAAATTAAATCTAATTAAAATTAATTAAAATTTGATCCATAATTTAATCAGATCCAATTAAATTATAACATTTGCAATTAAGTCTCTTATGCTAACAATTAATAGTTTTCAAATTTGTAACTCTTACAAATTAATCCAAACCATCAATCTAATTGATAATTTGATCATGATCCAAGATATTGGTTAGGATGAGCTCCTTATGTGTGTAACCCCTCAGGTTCTATTTTGTTTGATAGTGAGACATACCGTGATCTCCATCACAGTATCATCAAACTCCTTTCGATGGGCTGGAATAATTTCAACTCACCCCATCAAGGATCGTTGATCCAAAATGATCCTAATGAGTTCTCACAATCTACCGGTAATGTCTAGTAGCATATAGTGATAATCTAGTAGATCAAAAGATTGAACTCTTAGTTGTAGTTACCGTATGATCAAGTTCCTCTATCGAAAGTTCTGATGAGATGCAGGTCATGAAATCTCGTCAAACCCTAAGCATCCATCATATGCTAAACTTAATTAACTCGAGTCTAATTATAAATCTCATGCAAACTCCTTTCTATAATCACGCTAATGTGGTCACAAACTTATGGACTCAGTCTCTTAAGTTGTATAAGACTGCTCCTCAACTATTGAGGCTAATAGATCTCCTATAGGTACACTCTTACTCTTACAGTGAACCTACTGCAGCCAATATCTACTACAAAGATCTATATGGCTAGAAATTATATTTATGTGTAGTCAAACTATAGCAACCCCATTGTAAATGGTCGAGACACCGCAGGTCAAAAAACTATTCACATAACTACTACATCGAAAAGTCACTGATGAGTAAGCATCCATGTGACTTCTCATTCTTGATCACGCTCAATACCTTTGTTCTCTAACAACTACCTGCACTCTCACTCCAGTATTCTCATACTGTAAACTCAAGATCCCTCTACCCAAAGGAAAGCGATCTGTGCACTAGTCTACTCAGATCAATCACCATCCCCATGATAATCATTGACTGAAAGCATTTAGGAATTAATCTATAATGACACATATCTTAAATTCTCAACTCTTGAGAATATGTATGATTGACCATTAACTCCAAAGATGATTTTAGGACATATTACTCTAGAATAAAAATATTATCCATAATTTTAATTCAATAAATCAAGTACAAATTTATATTCTAAAAAATTATAATGTGTCAACCGATAATTGATTTTTCAGGTCACACATCTAACAAACTCCTACTTGACCTAAAGCCAATCTATCGCAAACCTAAGTTCCATCTTCTCAAGATGGACTTCAGTCTTTTGGATTGCAAATTGCTTAGTCAGTGGGTCCACCACAATTCTATGGGGTCTACTCTCTTCACCTTGACATTTTTAAAGTCAAAATAATCGCATATTATTTAAAGTCCTCCTTTCTATGTGCTAGGCATTCTGGTGAGACCAAGGCTCCATTAGCTAAGGACTATGGTGCCAATATTATCACTATAATGATATCTCATGACATTAATTTGCAACAAAGTTACTTCGACCAGAAGATCTTACCTAGCACCTTTAAAAATGGTGACTAACTCAGCTTCCTATGATAATTGGTTGTTTGGAACTCTTTCCAACCTACTTATTCTCACATTGCACATATCTTGATGTAGACTCTCTACCATCAATATTAGACTCAAGATCCAAGTATGTGTACCCATAAATCTTATAACTCAAAATTCTCCTTCAAAATTAAAATAAATCTTTAATGCTTCTCAAGTACTTGAGGATGTTCTTCACTACTATCCAGTGTCATACATCTGAATTCGACTGATTTCTGCTCATGATACTCATGGCAAGATCAAATCAAGTACATAGCATGGCATTCATAAGGCTGCATTAGGGATCAAGCTCATGAGCTAAATTTTCTCAGACGCATTTAGACACATCATCTTGGAGAGATGCATGCCTTGTCTAAGGGATAGAAATCCCCTCGTAGAGTTTCCATGCTGAATCGCTTTAGCACCTTCTTTATGTACTTTACATGTAAAAAGCCTAGCATCTTATCAGATTTGTCTGCACAGACATTTAATCCTAGATGCTTTCTTTTGATCTTTCTGGAGGATTTATTTGACAATCAATTTGTGACCAAAGTCAGCATGGGAATATCTTTCCAATCAAGAGAATCTCATCCTCCCATAGACTCTTTTGAAAACTCAAGTTTCCTTCTTGTTTTTGATGAAATCAAACTCTTTGATTGCATCAATCCAATTTTGAGATGCTTGCATTAATCCAAAAATGGATCCATGCAACTTGCAGATCTTGGGATCTCTATCATTAGAAATGAAATTCAATAGGCTGCCATATATAGATATCTTCCTAAGGTATCCATTAATGAACAATTTTCACATTTGTCTGCATCTAATTTTTTTTGTAGATCTATTAACACTCAATGGGTACAATATCCTTTAGTCGATCCACTATGGTCAGATTTGGCTGGAACAAATCAAGTCAACCTTTGATTTTATTGTTTCATCTATTTCTTAGAATTGATGTCATACATCGCCTCATAGTAGGTCTTAGGATCAACAACTTGATCTCGATCTCCCACAAAGAACACTTCATTTTGAGATCAACAAAAGGTACCTTCTTTCTTCAAGATTCTCTGATTCATATGATCGGATGAAATCTGAGAAGTCTTCAAAGAGTTAAAGAAGTATCCGAGTTTACCTCCATTGCTATCGAAGCCACTGAAGGAAGTCTACGTGATCGGCATGCTGAATTTTCATCTCATGAAAATAGGACAGTGGAAGTATAAATTAAAATAATTTTAATTTATGGCATACAAAATATCTAATCCTAATATCATCTAAGGATCTAGTTTAGACATGCATGAAAAGTATTTAGATCTGAAAACAAAATAAAGAAGAAGGGAAGATTGATTACCTTAATTACTTTTCTATCTTCCTATCGAATCGGATCCTACGGATGCTCGAAATTTTTAATGTAGTTGTGCAAGTGTCCAACCTCTACTGGTATCCACATGAAAATGACCTGATCAAAGCATCGAAGCCACTGGAGTGCTAGCAGCTTGCAGGTCTTGCTCCTTTTGCTTGCATCTGGACTTCTTCTTCAACATCTTGAAGAACAGGACTGCCGCACGATCTTATTGCACTAATCTGATCGGATCAGATCAAGACCACCAAGAAGAGGAGAAAACATCTTTTTCTCCTCTTCCTATCTCTCTAAACTCTCTCTCTCACATCAGATGTAGAGGATATGGGGTGTGGAGCAGTGGAGGGAAGGGAGATTGACAAGGCTGCAGCACGATCTCATCGTGCTGAACTGATTTGATCTTCGCAAGATCATCAAGAAGAGGAAGAAGATACTTCTTCTCTCCTTCTAATCTCTCTTTCTCTCTCTCAGATATTTAGGTGTGGCATGGGATAAAGAAGGAGAGACAAGGAGGTGTTGAGATGTCTCTTATGGTAAGGAATCACCATGTAGAAATTTGCACGCTATCAAACAGCGCATGCCCCCTCTTCTTTTATTTTGTCGCACAAAAATAATTTTTCACCCCCAAAACTGATAAGGATCTGATCTACTTTCTTATTTGAATCAAATTCAAAGAAAATTAGGTCAAAAAGAGAGAGAGAGTCTCAAAGAAGTGGGGAGGCGCCAACTTGCACCTCCTCACACCTTCACGCGCACAAAAGGGAAAGCAGCATGATTTCTCACACCTCCACTCCCCTTTTTTGTATAAAAGATGAGAGAGAAGCCCAATAAAAGGTTCTAAGATATCTGATTTGATTGGATTTCAAGTTAGATTCAATTCAAATCTAAATTGAGCCCGATTCGAATCAAATTCGAAAAAGCTATCAACCCTGATCTAATCAGAATTGTAATCCAAGTCTAACTTGGATAATTAAACCCAATAAGCCTTAAATTAAGTCAAACCTAATTAAATCAAATATAATTTAAATTAATTAGGGCTTGATCTATAATTTAATCAGATCTAATTAAATTAAAATATTTATAATTAAATTTTTTATGCTAACAATTAGCAATTTTCAAATTTGTAACTCTTATAAATTGATCCAAACCATCAATCTAATTGATAATTTGATCATAATCCAAGCTATTGATCAGGACGAGCTCCTTATGTATGTGATCTCTCAAATTTTATTCTATCTAGTAGTGAGACATATCATGATCTTCATCACAGTATCATCAAAATTCTTTCGATGGGCTAGAACAATTCCAACTCACCCCATCAATGATCATGGATCCGAAAATGATCCTAGTGAGTTCTCACGATCTATCAATAATGCCTAACAGTATATAGTGGTAACCCAGCATAACAGAAGGATGAATCTTTAGATGTAGTTACCGTGTGATTAAGTTTCTCTATCGAGAGTTCCAACAGAATGTAGATCATGAAACTTTGTCAAACCCTAAGCATCCGTCATATGCCAAACTTAATTAACTTGAGTCTAATCATGAATCTCATGCAAAATTCTTTCCATAATCATGTAGCTGTGGCCACATACTTATGGACTCAACCTTTTAAGTTGCATAGGACTGCTCCTCAACTACTAAGATCGATATATTTTCTATAAGTGCACTCCTACTCCTATAATGAACCTACTATAGCCAACGTCCACTATAAGGACCCATATGGCTAGGGACCATATTTATATGTAGTCAAACTATAGCAATCTCACAATGAGCAATCTAGGTACCGCAGGTCAAAGAATCATTCACACAACTATAGCATCGTAAAGTCACTGACGAGTGAGTAGGTATCCATGTGACTTCTCGTTCTTGATCACGCTTAGTATCATTGTTCTCTAATAACCACCTGTACTTTCGCTCCAGTGTCCGCACACCTGAGACTCAAGATCCATCTATTCAAAAGAGAAGCGATCTATGCATCAGTCTACTCGAATCAATCACCGTCTCCGTGATGATCATCGATTGAGAGCATTTAAGAATTAATCTATAATGACACATGTCTTAAATTTTAACTTTAAAATATGTGTCATTGACCATCAACTCTATGGATGATTCTAGGACATATTACTCTAGAATAAATATTATCCATAATTTTGGATTTCAATAAATCAAGTATAAATTTATGTCCTGAAAATTACAATATGTCAGCCAACATTGACTTTCTAGGTCACACATCTAACAGCCTCATATGGGAGAGACCTTATATATGTATCTTACTACCTCATCAAAGGTAGTTAGCTCGATCTTGTTTGTGAGGGCAAAATGGGAGTGCAAAGGCAAATCTACTATACAAGTAGAGTTCTGCATGATAACAAGATAAGATTTTGTCGGGCAGAAATAATATTCTATGTGCTTATCATCTTGGTACAATGACTAAGGTCATATTTTAGGCTCATTCAATTGTAATTTTCACCGACCAATCGTCAAGGCCCTATTATGATGACACAATATCTCAAGAAGATTAGTGAAGTGGGCACTTAAACTCAGTGAATTTGATATTTCTATCGCCCCGACCTTCAATGAAAGCTCAGATATTAGTAGACTTCATTGCCAAATGTACCATTCCCAAGGATAAAATGATCGTAGATGAATCTGAGGAGAAAACCTTTAAACTTGCCTGGATTCTACATGTGGATGATGCATCTAACTTTTGTGTGATGAGTATATGCTTAAAATGCTTAAGATGCTCTTAAGAGCTCTTAAATCCCTAAATTGATTGATATGCTCATATGTTGCTTGAGATCATATGGAATGAGCATTTTGGTATCAAATTTATAATTTCAATGAAGCATTTATAAAGTGTATGTCATATTTGGTTATTACTTCATGATTCATGTTAGCAATTTAATTGAAACATATTATGTTTATTATTTGCGCATGTACTCAAAATTTTATCATCATCAAAAAAAAGATTGTTGACCTTATGATTGATTTTAATAATTATCAAATTTTGAGTAATTATAATTCTAATCATATATTTTAAGATTGGATGTAGGATTTTTTAGTGTTCAAATTGAAGAATCTATCCTTGAAAAAGATCTCCTCAAAAGAAGCTAAATCAAGATTTTCAAAGAAGAATTTTTAAGTTTCGGATTTAGTGGAGACAACCTTAGGAGGCTAGGAGTTGACCCCTATACTAAACAAACTGAAAATAGAGAGTTCTTAAGCTTCAAGCTGATCAAGAGCTGACCTTAGGAAGAAGAGTTGACTCTGGCATGCTGGAATAGGACTAGCATGTGCTCGAGTCAACTCATGAGTAGTAGGAGTTCACTCTCTCAGAAAAAATAGAAGTTAATTTTTTAAACTCTGTGATCAAGTTGACTCATGCAGAGTTCAAGTCAACTTGTGGACAGCATGAGTCGATCCCTGAAGAATTAGAGTTGACCGCAAGCATGGGATTAGCATAATGGCTGTTTTCTGCAACATTTCCAATGGTCCTTTCTTCACTCCAATGGCTAGTCTAAGCATCACATGTTGGGAGTTGTGTCTTAAAGTCAATCATTTGATAATTGTGCTAATAATAAATGTAAATGAATTGATCAATAATAAAGTTATTGGATCTTTTCATCATAAGGTTACATCTTCTAACGAACTCTTACTTTATGATGAAGTCCTTAGGATTACTTTGATCGATAAAGGAGGATTTATCTTGTAGTCCTTAAACTGGTTTGCGACCAAATGATATGCTATTACTAGGATGATAGTGATATCAAGTGCAGGTCATTGTGTGCCCTATGCATTGGTTGTCCTCATAATCAAATGGTGTGGAGACACTGGTATGGCATGTAAGTGAGATGTAAGACTATATCTCATTAAATATGACCAACTGTGGAGCACTCTGCTGTCAAGAATTGCTCACAAAGAGTATGGGTATAGGTGTCCTTTCGATCTGAGATCACTACGATGATTTGTAAGCAACTCACTGTACTTTGATATCGGACCATCTGAATTTTTAATTCAATAACGAAAGATTTTTAGATGCAGTCAAGTACTTGTCAAGTCGGTGTGTGAGTCAAGATAGGATTGATCCCTCCAAATAAGTGAAGTTAATATATCAATATATTTCAATTTAGCAAAATCTGGGCTCGAGTAATCCATGTGATGGATTTAAAAGATTAAAATACAATATGGATGACTTATTTAGGATTGATAGTTAAACCCTAGATCATCTTTGAGCATTAGGATTAAAGCGATGAATTATATGATAACCATATGCCAATAGATTCTTGAATGTTGCTTCACCATCATTCGACCTATCTGGACGTCGGATCCCATTGCTAGATGGTTACATCGATTGGTTCAAAAATTTATTTTTATGCTACTGATTTAGATTCGAATCTATGTGGTCACACTTAAAAAAAAATTTGACTGATCATATGGCTGATCAACGATTGAGAATCGTTTAATGGTTTAATCATCAATTCGATTGATGGTTAACCCTATGCAAAAGTTGTAATGAATTTATTCACTAAGTGTTAGTGAATTAATGAAAGATTAATTAGCAATTAAATTACTAATTAGTTCAATTTGATTGAGTAAAAAGGATTAGATAAAATCTAATTGAATTAGATTCACTTAGGTTTGACCCGATTAGGTTATGAGATGACCTAATCGTTAAGGAAGAATTATCTATGATTTGATAAGAACTTTGGTTCAATCAATTTTTAATTGATTATGATTTGATTAAGAAATTATGAATCTAATTAGAATAGATTTCATCTATTTGTTTGGGCTTAACCAAATGTGATTTGGTTTGGAATCAAATAAGAAAACCAAGAGTCCATATAGTATTGTACTCTTCTTCTCTTTGCACCATCCTATTTTTGACGCCACTATTCCTCACACCAAAAAGGTTTTTGCATGAGATTTGTCCATGCAAATAACATCTGATGTTGTTTCTTTTTTCACGCCAAATCTAGTTTGATTTTGATAAAGAAAGTTTTGAAATTTGATTTCAAAAACATTCCTTATCAAGAGAGTTTGTTTTCATCCAAACTACTCCACATGCCATACCTTCTTTTTCCTTTTTTTTGTGTCACAAATAGAGGAATATGGGATGTGGAAAATCAGATAGAGAACTGATTTACCATAAAAAAAATTGAAAGGGGGCGTCTCATATTTTTTGGGTGGTGGAATTGTGAGAGGAGGTGACAACTTTTGGAAGAGTCCAAATATTGTTGGACTCTTCACCCTAACAAACTTTCACGCCAAAATAAAAGGGATCTATATTTCTTTGTGCATGTAAGAGAGAAGAAAAAGAGCTCTTATAGTGAAAGGTCTTGGGCATGGTTCCTTGGCATGAAAAAAAAATTAGAGGAGAGTCCTCTTCTCTTGGGTGAGCGCAAAACCTAGAAACCCTAGGGTTTGGACCAAGAGTTTGGGAAGACAGAAAATAAGAGAAAAATTATTCTTCTCCATACTTCTTTCTCATCCTCATCTTCTCCAGATACCCATCTTCAACCTTTAGAAAGATTCGAGAGATTTGAAGAAAGGATCTAAATCAGCCAACAAGATGGTCTTTGCATGAGCTAGCACTCCTGAGAAGACCGATCAAATCGAGACTTCAAGTGAACTTTCCATAGAGGTTGGACATATATACAACTATGAGCAATCAGTAAGGATCATCTTTATCATATCTCTCAATAGCGGTGATCGTAGATCTGCACTCAGGTATCGAGTTCTTGACTCAAATTAGAAGTTGATCTGATCTACTGCTCACATGTATGCATGCAGATTTTATCTTTTAAATTTTCAGATTTTATATGCAATATATCATATCATAGATCCTAGAGTAGGTTAATTTGATGATTAGATCATATACATGTTAGGTTAATATGATTAATTTACTTATTTTTTGCTGCGATTTATTTTGAAAATTTTAAATACATACATGAAATCACCTATATTTTTCAATAGTAGTATCAGAGCCTAGATTCATTACGATGTATTATATGTGCATATTAGATCTAAAATTTAATTTATTTAGATCTGATATATGATATTTTAGATTTAAATTTAATTAATGATTGATCACACAAATTGAAATAAGATTGTCCGGCTATAGGGTTTACCTCTTACAGTGAACAGATTGTCCTAGTTTGGGCTGATCTTTGATAAAATTTGATTTTATATATTGTATGTGATATCTATGATCTGATTTAGATATGATCTAAGGTTATGATCAAATCTGATGTAATTTAGATTAGATCTAAATTTAAGCATATATGATATGTGATTAGATTAGATGATCCGATTAGCAAGTACTTGGG
>KE506017.1:35936-47774 GCA_000441515.1 Elaeis oleifera | reverse complement strand
TCATATGATAAATAATAATTCAATACCCAATAGACACTAGGTGTGTGGTGCCTTCAATGCCTATTTAGAATATTGGATACATTATCACGCACCTTAATGGGAGGGTATGAACTAGTTATCCTCATAACTATATCATTTTAATGACTTAATAATTTAGAGGATTTGATTTAATGATTTGAGAATAAGAGAAGAGATTGACCTGCGACTCATAAATCCTTCCACTGACTTCACCAAATCATGAAGATGACTTCATACAAGCTGGTCTAGAGACACCTAAATCAGTCATATTGATTTAACTTAATGGCATGGGTCAGCTCAAATCAATTAGTGACCTAATCAAAACATGATCTACTGAATTGGCCACCTAAGTGAGATCGGTGGGAGGGTCTACCTCAGTTTGCCTTAGACACCATCAAAATGGTCAGGTAAGCGGACTACCAATTAAAACCACTGATCAAATTATCTTACAATATTACCAAACTTACCTTATTAGTTTCAATTTAGTTAGCCAAAGGACTCAGACTAAACCTTTGAGCCATGATCATGGTCCAATTGGTATGGTCAAAATATGAACTTGATCAAGCTACAACTATTAAGATTGATCTAAAAAAATTCTGACCTAATCTAATTCAACATTTGATTAGATATAATCAATTTCTCTAATTAGTCCATATTGTTTCTAACCCTAGGTCTAACCCAGTTAGATGACCTAATTCGTGCTAACTCATTGTTCATCGATTTATGAGATGTCTTAAGATCTTTAATTCTTAAATCTAGATCTTCTTGAAAATATTTAATTTTAAATTAAGTGTGTGAAACATGTGTTCTAGTTTGTAGAACTATTCTACTAGGATTTCATGTGAAGTATACCATATATTTCAAATCAAAAATTATTTTCAAATACTATGTTTAACAATTAAGTATATATCAATTTCATGTATACATCCTATGTATCATAAAAATTTAGATTTCTACATCATATGTAACATACAATTCAGATTATAAAAGCTAATTTTATATCTAAATTTATTTACTAAACTATAATTAACCTTAAATCACTTTAGATTTAATTTGAATATATTCATGATCAAAATAATTTTAAGATTTTATTTACTATTCTTCATCATGAGACTTGATCACAATAGCACCCCTATACATCATAAGAATACCCCATCGAATAGGAAGAGAGGATCTTTAAATCCTACTTATTCTTATGATCGGACGGCTTGGTGATCTTCTCAATTCTAGTACTAGGCTACTAAAATCTAAAATCTAATTTCAAAATCAATTACATCACCATGTAACTTGTCAAACAAACTAGGCATGCACATGAATATGATCATATTATACATGTTATAAATCTAACCTTTATTAGATCAACGCATCAGATACATTACTTCAGATCTGAAATTACTTTTATATAGCATATAAAATTATTAATTTAGATCTAAAATAATCTAAAAATTTATTCCAAACATATGTATGATGGCATAGAAAAATTTTAATTAGAGATGTGATTAGATATGTATCGATATTATGTTAAAATCAGATCTAAAACTTTATCAAACAAATTTAGATTTAAGCCTGATTCAAACTTCAATTCTATAATTAAATTATATCACAAAAAATCCATCAAAATAGATTTCAATCTATACATAATCAGGTATAAAATCAATATAAAAATCTACATAGAAAATTTTGCTAAAATAAATCTTCAGCAGTTCGAATTCAGGGGCTAATTTTGATTTGATACTCTGATCCAAACCAAACAAAATTATATTGAAGAAATCAGAAGAGACCAGGGCTTAATCATATCAAAAATTTTGATTTAAAATTCGATCAAAAAAATTAAAAATTCTAAAATTTGATTATGCGATCATAACATACAGGCTTGGCTTTGATACCAGTTGAAGAAAAAATTCGTTCGATCGCATCGGATGTTAGAAAGATATAATAGATTAGAAATTAAAGATTTTATAGCACTTATGAATTTTAACCTTGATTTGTAGTGAAAAATAATCAAGGTTTAAGAAGCTCCTCAATCAATATACTTCGTGAGATCCAAATACGCAGATCCTCTACTTCGCATGCACATCAAATGCTGTAGGAGAGAGAGATGAACTCTTTCTTCGAAGAAAAAGGAGAATTATACTTGAGATCTAATCTCAAGCTTTTATAGAAGCCTACACACCACCACACAAGGGGGGAGGATGCCTAGAAAGAAGGAGATGCCCAAAGGAACATGCCAAAAGGAGGGACGCCCAAGGATGATTGTCTCCATGCCAAACACTTGATTAATTCATCCTTTCTCTTCTCCACACCCCTCCATATATTGGAAAGGAGTCTTAGATCAAATCAAACTCTTTTTGGTGCTAGAAAAGGACTCTTCATATTTGAATCAAATCCAAACTTTCTGAAACATAAGGAATCCTAATCCAAGAGGAGAACTGTCTCCTTTCATTATGGCGCATGCCCCAAGGGATGGGGCTGTTTCCAACCCTTTCCCAACAACCTAGGCGCACCCACAAGGAGAGAGAATAGCTAGAAAAAGTGGCTAAGTGCACCAAATTAGATTTGGTTCAGATTTGGATCAATTCGAATCCAATTCGATTTAATTTCGAAAAGGCTGCTGATCCTAATCCAATTAGAATTCTTGTCCAAGTCCAACTTGATAAATTAACCCAATCAAATCATAATAAATTAAGTCCAATTAGATTAGATCTGATCTAAAGTAATTAGGACTCAATCCATTCTCCTATAATTGCTTGGATTATTGATTTGATTTAATTCATCCTCAAAATCAAACCCGCATCTCATGCGCAGTGCTAGTTGAACATAGTCAGAGTTTAATTCTGTATGACCTATAACTTAATTCTCAATCAAGTTAATCTATATGTTCAATCAAATTTTATACTTCAAATCAAATATATAAATATCCAGTCAAGTCTTTCCTGCATTGTTTGACTTTTGTGTGCGACTCTGTATGTTCGAACACTAAGCCGGTAGCATAGAAACTCCTTCCTATACTAATCGAAATGGCCATCTAGCAATGATACCTGACATTTGGATAGGTCGAATATTTACAAAGCAATATTCAAGAACTATGACATATAGTTACTGCATAATTTATCCCTTTGATCCTAATGCTCAAGGTGACCTAGGGCTTAACTGTCAACCCTGAAACAGTTGCCCACATTGTATTCAATCTTTCAAATATATCACATGGATTATCCTGATCAAGATTTTACTAAATTAAATACAGTGATGCATTAACTCTTATAATTCAAAGGATCAGTCCCATCTTAATCTACATATACATTTCACAAGTACTTGACTGTAGCTAGTAGCCTTCCGTTACTGCATTAGAAATGCAGGTAGTCTGGTATGTAAGCCCAGTGAGTTGCTTGCAAGTCACTATGGTGATCTCAGATCTAAGGGATACTTATGCCCATATGTTTCATGAGCTACTCTTGACAGCAGAGCGCTCAGCAAGTGAGTCACTTATTCAATGACGATGTACTCTACATCTCATCTGTATACCATATCAGTGTCTCCATATTCCTTGGTTACAAGGACAACTAACCTATATGGCACACAATGACTTACACTCGATAAACGTCATCTTCCTATTAATGACGTATCATTGGGTTGCGAATATGTTTAAGAATTATTCGATAAATCCTTCTTTATTGATCATAATATAGTTCTAAAGATTTTATCACAACATAAGAGTTCCAATAATGAAGATGTTCATTTTGTGATGAAAAAGTAAAATAACTTTTATTATTGATCAATAATTTATATATAAAATTCAATTATTTATAATAAGTTAATTGACTTTAGGATATAATTTTTAACAAATAACTTAGTCACAAATTTAAAGTCAGACAACAAAAGAAAAAGAAAGGGCTACGCTATGCTATACCTACGATGGGTACCAAATCAAGTCTGGCATCGTAGAGCCTGCTCCGTCAGTAATTTTTTCTATGGAGGAACTTCCATGTCCTTCAGATGGAAGAAGTCCTCTCTATCGGTGGCATCAACTTGACTGTTCTCATTCGGGCTTGTTATTTGATTCCCCAAGTGGAAGAAAATCCCAGGTCAAGGAAGAAGAAATGAAGAAAAATTGAGTCTTCCAATCATGAATGGAAGAAGGAAGGCTAGTGATGAAAGACAGACCCTTCTTCGGAGCAAAGAACCACCAACCCTCAATCTTAGGGTGGGGTGAAGGATGAAGAAGGGTCAGAAAAGTGAAACCCGAGGATTAGTCGGGACCATATGGCACAACAAGGCAAAAGTAATAAGGAGCCGAATGGAATTCAGCTTAAGCTGGGCTGGGCAAAGTCGGTAATAATACAAGATGTTTCGCATGAACTTCGAAATTGAGAATCAGAGGCCAGCCCAAAGGTTTTCAACAAAGAAAGCAACCTGATCCAGAGGAGGAGAAATCACCTAACCATCCGAACCATGTGGGAACAGCTAAAACTGCTCTGGGATTTGATACTGCTTTTAGAGACGGATGACTGCAGAGTTGATCCGAGAGAAAACCACTACTGTCGGCCCTAGAAGAGAATCGTCAATCGAACCAGCCGATCGACTACCCCGAGTGGACTAAGGACACTATCTACGGGCTCATCCTCCCTAACCTTCCCCTTACCCTTCCTACTGCTACTTGCCATCAATAATGATGGAAAAGAAATCAAATAAGAAGAAGGAAGGTGGAAGGGGAAAAGAAGACCAAACCTGGGAGCTAAATAGAGACTTTGAGACCTTGAAGACCATAAGGACGAGGAGAAAGAAGAGGAAGATGAGTCCCTAGACCAAAATCGTTGGAGCTCTCTGCAACCACAAGACAACACTTAGACTTTTAGAGGTTGTAACAGAAGATCCAAAAGAGGGAAGAAAGTGACTTTATATATATATAACCCATTAACAGTTGGGATAAATTTATTCAAATCGAGACTATCCCAGATTTCGATGCATGGCAATATTCGGATCGACCATTAGTCTGACCTTTCAACACACCTACCTCTTGATCAAGCCACATCATCACTATCCACATGAACAGTTGAGAGCTAATAAAATTAGATGTGTGATGGCAATCGACTAGTCAAATTAAATCGATCGAATCATCCAACTGCCAAACCGACTACAACATTAATAATCGTACCCTCGAATCAATGCCCCAATGATGATCACACGACCATCGAAACAACAAATAGCTGGAGACCTTTTGATTTTTGAGAGAATCACTAATGCCTACAACCAAATCGACTGTAGAATTGGGGCTCAAGATGACACATGATGACTCTCGTCATCCAACATGTTAGGCTACGTATCGAACCATATGACAGACCATCTTGGATTTGGGAGTGGGGGGCAACTATTGGAACAACTGAACCTGCTCCCTCTGATTCAGCTCCCTCGATTCACAATCGATCATCCTGACTCTATGTCGGCAGCTGATGATGGACAATTATAGCTAGATCACAGAATAAGCTCCAGTTCAACTATAGTTTCTATGAGTCTCGACACCCGACGTTCTGTCGGTGCCATGGACACAGATAACCGACTGTCAATTGATAAGACAACTAACCGTCGGCTTATCCCAGTCGATTTTTAAGGTGACCGTAATGACTTGATCGACCACATGACTAATGATTAGTCAGAATATCAGAGTTACTGATCAATAACCAATCGACATATCAAAGACATCGACATACAGTTGGCACACTAAGATTACCGACACATAGTCGATATATCATACATGGCCAGCACAGAAAGTGCATAACGGCAACATACTATGATTATCAGTGGGCATAACTATCCACCCCATGATCACATAAGATCGGAATAAGCAGGACCCCACATGCCTAACCGTTATAGATGGTTACCAATAATTTATCTATAAAGGGAGGTAAAGGAATGGAGACGATAAGATACTTCTGGGCTGATACTCTGCCATACTTTATATTTAATTTCTATTCAACCATTCCCCATTGACTCAAGTATCAGAAGATCCCTGGTGGACACAACTTTGGTCAGTGTGGACTTCTTTTGCAGATGTTCTTCACTGACATCAGGCACTCCAGAGGATTGGCCGCAATAGGTATGATTGCTATATCTCCATTCTGATCTAAATACCTCTCATTAGTAAGCAATGATGAGAGATAAAGTCATGCACCACACTGCTTCAATTAGTTCCAATAATTGGCTTACATTTCATATTTATCTGAGCCTATTTGTATTAATGTTTTTTTCATCAAGTCACTGTAGGTCTAAAGTTGGGTAGGGAATTTATTTGGATTTCTCACTAAGGATGAACACTATAAGAAATTAATTATTAGCAATGACTAAATACCGTTGCTAATGTTTGAAAAGCTATCACTAATACCATTAGTGACTAAACACTGTTGCAAACAACCATCGAAAAAAAGTTAGACACTGAAGACCATTATTAATGATGGCAGAAAAAATCATCGCTAATAAAATATTGTGACAATAATTAGTAATGGCAAGTCCATTGCTTATAATAATTTTAAGATCATTTTTAATTAAATTAAAAAATAAAAATATATTAACAACTATTGTAATCCCTCGCTAATAAGCTATAGCCGTCGCTAATAGTTAATAGTGGATTTAGCCATCGCTAATAACAATTTTTTAAAAAATTTTAGTAAATATATTTACTAAAATCTGCTATAGTTAAACTAACAACCAACATATATTTATAGACACTATAACAACTAATAATTAACTATCACCATCATAAATAAAAACTAATATTATATAAAAATATAAATTATTCAATTGTGCAAGATAATATTGTTCCAATATGAAAATTAAATACATTACATCAAATTAAAATAATCAATGAAGATCCTCCTCCTCTTGCTCCTGTACATCGTCTGTAGTAGTAGGTGGATGAGAGCTGGATGTCTTAGTATTTTGTAATGAAAAAATTAAATATTATTAATAACTTTAGAACTAAATTAATTGAAACTGTAAAATTAAAGTAATTGATAAACCTCAAGACTAAACCTTTATGGAGAGATATATTTTAATATGCTTCATCAATTATCGAATAGATTATTTCTATATATTTTATTCGATGATACAGAGCTATAGATACCTTCGATCGGTCCATCGGATGCTTAGATTGAATTTTAACCTCCTAGATATCCCCTCCTCCCACTTGAAGCCTAAATTGATATGGAGCAGTATATTTTGATATACTCCTCCAATTCTTGAATAGATTATTCTTACATATTTTATTTGATGATACGGAGCTATAGACACTCCTGACCCATCCATCAGATAGTTAGATTGAATTTTGACTCCTTGAGTACCCTCTTCCTCCCGCTTGAAGCCTAAACCTGCATGGAGGGATATAGTTCGATATACTCCTTTGATTTTCGAGTGAATTATTCCTACACATCTCATTTGATGATACGAACATATCTATACCTTTGACCCATCTATCAATTAGATGGATAGATTGACTTTTGACCCCTAAGTCCCTTTTCTCCGACTCAAGCTTAACTATGTGAAGCTTCTAAATATAAAATTTAAAATAATAAAAAATTATTAATACTGCTTGACTTATCTACTATGATGGCTGTGATAAAGAGCTTAGCTGATCATACAAATATGGATCTCAAAGAATCTCAACAATCATCTCACGGACAGCATCCCAAAAGCTCTGAGGTCATTGGCAAAAAAGCCTCAGTACGACCTCCTCGACATGTGCATCACCCCATGTCTGGGTTGTCGAGGCCCCAAAGGAGGATATCGAAGATCAGCAAATTGCTGGAGGGTCGAAGTTATCCTCAAAACCTATGATCCAGCTCTTACTCACCCCTTCGATGGCCTTAAGCCATTCTTCGAGGTCAAAAAGGGGCTAAGAGGATGAGTCCTCACTGTGCCATGCTACGACGTACTCCACGTAATCCGCCCATACAGTTTAGAAATTCATTAGTGCTATTATATATAACAGTATATATAAAATTTAATAAATAATGTTTTAAGTTACTGTGATCCGTTTGGACTTAGAATCTAAGAATTATTGGTTCTCCTAGAATGGTGTGTGGCCTCCCACAACTACAGCTACCCGGGTACTTGATCCAGCTGCTGTATTTATAATAAGTAAATAATAAAATTAAGTTAATAAAATATACATATGATTGACTAAATATGAGATTAATATAAGTTTAAATTTTACCAATCTATCTGCTATAACATGTGTGCCAACGGAGCCACTGGTGTGCTTGATCGGATCCTATTGGATAGTCTGATTCTATCAAACTTTCTACAATCTACCAGAGTAGTCTTCACTGCTCCACTGGTCACAGAGGACCTCCCATACATCCCTCCGCACCTAGTGATTCGTGAAAGACTTCCAGTCCATATATCACTCCACATTCAGTATCAGTTACTACCTGACGAACCTCATGCCCAAATTCATGAGCAGGATAAGCAAATATTGAGATCTTCTACTTTGATCCCTCACCACCACGATCATCATTTCGATCTACTTGAGTTTGCTTTGTCTGCATACCAGGGTTAAAGTAGTGTCGGCTAAAATTAAATTTTTTTCAATTATATAAGCCTTCATAATAGAATATTCAACTCTAACCTTATTTTTCACCTTTTTCTTAAGACTGTATATGTATTTTTCAAATGGATACATCCACTTGTACTACACTGATCCTTCCATTCTAGCTTCATATGTTAGATGAATCATGAGGTGCTCCATAGAGTCGAAGAAGCTAGGAGAAAATATCTTCTTCAACTTGCATATGATCTCTACACTGCTAGCTTTAAGACTAGAGATGCGGTTGGTGGATAGTTCGATAGCATAAATATCTCTGAACAAAAAATTAAGCTTAGTCAAAGAACTCCATATGGGGTTAGAAAGAAAATCATGCCAAGCCAATGGGAGTAGTCGTTGCATGAAGATATAGCAGTCATGGCTCTTTAGCCTGTAGAACCTGCAATCTTTGATATTGACGCATCGAGCTAGGTTACTTGCATAACCATCTGAAAATTTAAGTGATTGTATGTCGCAAGCAATCAAAGATAAAAATAAACTCAAATTCAACTATTAGATAGAATTGCGTGAGTTGGGTGTCGAGTCTACAGGGATTAAAAGGCTAAGTTGATTCAACAAAATAAAAATTAAGAAAAGTAAGAAACCTTTTATGGAAAGTTTGTATCTTGGAAGATATTGATGATTAAGAATTAGTTAGTTAAGAAATAAAATTAAAGCAAAGCGTATGATAGGGAAAGTCTCAGGATTTCGATTTCATCTTTGATTACAATCTTGATATTTTCTTTTGAAACAGTAACAATAATTAATTAAATATTTATGATCAAGTTTGATCATAACTTATCTCATTCAAGTACGGATCATATCTTTCGATCATGATCTATCTCCCTAAAGTATAACTTATTCAAATTTGAATCATAAAGACAATATTAAAACAAAATAAAAAAGAGATCTATGAGTGAATCTTTAAGATAGCTTATTTCACTTGAGCATGAATCATATCTTCCGATCATGATCTATCTCTATGAACGTATAAGCTATTCAAAGATTAATTGCATAAGCATGAAGCATAAAACTTAAAAGCAAATATAATATTTATTGATCAAAGCTCAAAGAGAAAAGCTTACAATTTTTTTTAAATCTAACTGCATCAAAGATAAATACAAAAAAAAATCTAAGCCAAAATATGAGATTGAATTTAAAACTTATTCTACTCTTTTGAAGACTTGAGCTTCTAGCCGTGCCTAATGTTGATTCCGCTTACCATCGCTCCCTTCATCCTCCTTCTTGCTGAAAGGCTAAAGAAGAGGCTACAAACAGATGGAAGAGAGATTGGAGATTCAATGCTTGGATGTTTGGATCATTTCTAGGTTGAGGCATTGGGACTTATTTATAGGTACTAGGAGGCATGAACTTAATTGATTTAGCAATGTGGGATTAATGATTAAGGATGGAAACAAGGATTGGGGGCTAAGATTTTGTAAATGGATTTATGAGGGCTCTTAAACAATGAAGGGTTGAGATTTATTTTGGAGAGCAAGGGGCATGAGGATTGGGTGTTAAGATTTATGCATGAAAGAGAGAAAGGGCACACTAGTTATTTGGCTATGGGTTTGCGCGTGAAAGAATAAGGTGTGAAGAAGTTGGTGGGAAAAAAAAAGAAGGTGTTAGTTGGTTTAGCATGAAGAAAGGAAGAAAGGGTGTGGGATTTAGTTTGGGGTGTTGGATGTGCATAAGAAAGAAGGAAAGCATGAGGAGTTATGAGTTGGCATGCGCTAAAATAAGGGGGGAGAGGGCATTGGACTTTTAGCATGAAGGAGAGATAGGGTGAACTAAAAATAAGAGAGAGGGTGTGAGGATCTCATGATGCGGCACCTCCTTTCTTGGCCTTGGATCTTGGTGTGGTGCCTCTCTTTCTAGGTTTCATAAAGTGGCTTCATAAATCTCAACTATTGAGTGGAGCATTGCTTCTTAGCCCTTGGATTTCTTCTTTATTTGCTTAACCCTTCAATTGATTGCTTTTAACCCCTTGGATCTTGAATTTTGCTTTGGGTCTGGATCAATTTGGATCTTAATTAGCCCAATCTCTCAATTTCTATAAAAGAGGATAAGAAATATCAAATTCTATATAATATGGATCAATTAATAAAGGATTGAATATTTTTATGTCCTAATTAATATACTTATCACATTCCTCAACTTAAACTTTACTCATCCTCGAGTAAAAGAAAGAAAATATTTCATATTTGCGAGACGAGTTGCAGAGCTTATGAAAATTGGTTGGAGGTACTACCCACTACTATCAATGTCACATACATGCTTGCTTTGACTTAAAAAAAGTTATTTCTGATATTTTGTGTAAGCAAAGAATATCCTATCAGAGAGTTAGTAGAATATGTCATTGGGATATTAATATCGTCCAGTAAAATGGTTAAGTAAAGAAATCATTTTTTAAAAATATCTCTTTTACCAACTCTCCATTTTTATCTCTAAATTATCTACGTTCGAGATGTGCTGAAATACTGTCTTCATGCAAGTCTATTATTTATTTATTTATTTATTTATTATTTATTATTTGTTAAAATTTTATAGTCAATGCAATATCTTAATCCCTTAAGCTTTCTATCTGATCATTGTAGCGAGGTTTCAACCAATGACTCCCAAACTAGTTAGTTTTAGGACATTATGTGTAGAACATCCCCTGGACTTATTGGCTCGAATTAAATAGGCTTTAGATTAAGATTAGCTGTATAGAGGCCTGGTTACTAGGTGAAAAATAAATGCTTAGAGCTTCTTTTTTTAATAAGAAATAGACTTGCATTTGTCAACATATTACACCCATACACATCCAAGAAATAGATTCTTTTTTGATATTAATAGGGAGGGTTAGAGTTATCTAAAAATTGATTTAGTTCTAACTTAACCCTTTTATTAGATTCTATTAATATAGGATCCCTCAATATTTTAGAAACTATCTAGATAGTACATCAATTACTTGTTAAAATGTATGATTAACCTCAAGTCTGAAGCATGACAAGTATAAGAATACAAAGGAAGAAGATAGCTCCTAACAATCTTATTATCATATTAAACTCAAAAATAAAAATTTTGAAATGAAACATAATAGGGTATATGGAAATGAAGGCACCTAAAGAAAAGGTTTTTCATTTAGCTTTCCCTCCTAACTTAGCCAACATTATCCCTAATGGAGTAGAATTCCTACAAAGATACTAAGTAAGACTCGATTAACCTAACAAAATATAAAAGATATGAATTAAAAAGTAGGAGCT
>KE506016.1:111559-149625 GCA_000441515.1 Elaeis oleifera | reverse complement strand
TAGTAGTAGTTACTTACTTCTTTCTTTCTTTCTTTCTTTTTTCTTTTCCCTTTTTCTTTTTCTTTTCCTTTTCTTTCTCTTCCTCATTCTTCTCAAGGGTTTTCTGTACTGTGTCGAACCGACCGATACACCCCGTACCATACTGTACCGATAGAGAACCAGCACGATTCGGTCGGTTCAATCGGTATATCGAACGGAGGGAGAGAAAAAAAGAGATAAAATAAGAAAAGAGAGGAGAGGGAGGGAAACCCAACGATCGGAGACCGGCAGTGGCCCGCTGCGACTGCCGGAGGGCTTCCGCGCTCGATTATTGCCCAATAGAGCTTTTACAAGAGCGAGAAAGAGAGAGCTCAGAGGGGGAAGCGACGTACTGAAGGCCGATGGAAAGATCGTCAATGTTTGTCGGGTAGCCGTCGTGGCCACTGGACAGCGAAAATGGGCGCACAAAGCCGTGACTGTGGAACGGCAGCGACAATCCCCATTCATCATCCTTTTTAAAACGAACATGAATAGTGAAGCCAGCAATCGGTTTGCCAGCTTCACTTTGAATTTTTTTTTAAAAAGCAACAGTGAAGCCGACAATCGAATTGCCAATTTCACTTAGTGAAGCCTGCAAAGCAATTGCCAGCTTCACGTTTTTTCTGCTTTTTTAAGAAAAGCCAATGAAATAAGGACGATGCCCTATTTCATGCCCACGGTGCCGCATGCGTGGACTGCACCATCCAGTGGCCACGACAGCCAACCGGAGGCCGTCCGGCGCCCCTCCGACTCCTTCCCTCCCTCCTTTCTTCTTCCTCCCTCTTTCTATTTCTCTCTTTTCTTCGGTCAATTCGCTTCCATTTGCCTTCATCGGTTCGCATCAGTTCGATACGGTATGGAACCGTACCGTATTATCGGTCTGTCGTTACAGCCACCGATATCGATTTGAAACTTTGTTCTAATGGAATACGGGACCTTGGGATCCCCATCTGTTTTTCGGATCAGAGGCCACAGCCAGCGTGGCTATGGCCGACGATAGTTGGGGCTGCGATGGCGCAACCCAAAGATTCCAGACCAGCGGTCGGTGATCGGCGATGACCACTAGTGCCAGAAAACCAAAAGACAATGGGCGGAAACAAGAAAAAATAATGGATTCTTTCCCTCTTAATCCCGAAACAGTGAATCACCATCGGTATAGCTCTGGCTGGCGATGGCTGGGCTGCAATGATGCAATTGGTGGACCCCAGATCGACGGTCAGCAACACCTTATGATGCCGTAAAATCAAAACAAAGCGGTGGAATGACCAAACAGTAGGGCCAGGGTTTTCAGATCAATTTCGATGATTGTCGATGGAATCCGACTGACGATGGCTCATTGAGATGGGAGAAGACCTAGGAAGAAAGATAAATAGCAAATAGGAGTCGTATACCTTGTCTTTAACGAGGAATCAAGGTCAACATGAGAATGGTGTTCAGAGAAGATTAAGGCTTCTCCGATATGGGTGGCCACCGTTAATCAATTAGAAGGGAGAGCTCATCCCCATTAAATAAGAGTCGAGGTGGAGTTGGACTCTATTAGATGTGTACCCTAGAAGCCAATCTTGGCTGATACATACCTTTCTTTAAGGCATGTTTTATGCTGGACGGGCAGTCTTTATAACCAATCATATCATTTGTGTTCATGATTTGTTTTAGAAATTAATAAAGATAATTTTGTATATTTTCAAAGTATTGAGAATTTGAGACATACATCATTAGTGGTTAATTTTTAAATGCTTCCGATTGAAGGATCATCACGAAAGACAGTAATCAATCCATTCAAGATCGATGCACGAATCACCTCCCTTTAAGACAGATGAGTCTCGAGTCTGCAGTGTAGAGACATTGGGATGAGTGCAGGTAGTTGTTAGAGAACTTGCACTGAACATGACCAACACGAGAAACCACTTAGATGTCTACTCACTCATCAGTGGTCTTCTCGGTGCTGCAGTGGTGTGACTGATCCTTTGACCTGCGGTGTGTTGGTTATGCGCAGCGAGACTACTTAGTTTGACTGCACATTCCCTTGATCCCTAGCCATTCGGATCCTTGCAGCGTATATTGGCTATTGTAGGTTCCGGTTCGCTGTTTGGAGTAGGATGCACCTAGATAAAATCTATCGACCTTGGTAGAAAAGAAGTTCTATGCGATTCACAAGACTGAGTTCAGAAAATCTCTGACCAGAGTAAGTGTGAATACTAGAAAAAAATTTTCATGGGATTCACAGATGAACTCGAGTCAAGTCAATCTAGCATATGACTGACGATGAATTTTGACGAGTTTTCTATGACCTCCGTCCAGTCGAAACTCATGATAAAAGAATTGTATCACACAATAACTGCACCTAAGGATTTATCTTTTCTGTTCTGTTGGATTGCCATTAAATGCTGCTAGACGTCTCTGGTGGATCGTGAGCACTCACTAAGATCATTTCGGATCAACGATCCTTGTTGAGGTGAGTTGAAATTGTTCAGCCCATCGAAAGGAGTTTCGATGATACTGTGATGGAGATCAAGGTATTTCTCACTACCAGACAATAGAATCTGAGGGATCACACACAAAAGAAGCATGACTTGATCAATAAGATTGGATCATATTCGAATTATCAATCGGATTGATAGTTTGAATTTCAGAAATTGCTAATTTGTAAGCGTTACAGCTATGGCAACTGCTAATTGTTAGCGTAGTGACTTAATTACAAATGTTGTAATTTTATTGAAGCTGATTAAATTATGGATTAAGTCCTAATTAATTAAATCAGATTTAATTTAATTAGACTAAATTTAATGTTAATTGGATTCAATTATCCAGATCAGATTTGGATTTCAAGCTTGATTGGATCAGACTTGACAGCCTTTCGAATTCAACTCGATTCGAACTCGATTTGAACCCGATTGAGATCAAATTTGAACTAGATGAACCATGACTCAGAGAGCCCAGGTTCTCTGGGACTCTCTCTCTAGTTTTCACATAGAAAAGGGGAGGGAGCATGTGAAGACGAGCCCCCTTTGTTTTTGCACGCGTGAAGGGAGGGGCGCCAATAGTTGGCACCCCACCTTATCTGGGATTCTCTTTCTTCTAGATTTAATTCCTATTTGAATTTGATTCAAAATAAGATCAAATCTTATCTGATATAGCGCGTAAGGAATTTTTTTTTATGCGACAAAAAAATAGAAAAAGGTAGGCGTGCGCTAGTTTTGTGCGTGAGACATCTCTCCTTCTTTCTTCCCTTATCTCAAAGCATCTCATCCCTTTTGATATGAACACCTAAGATCCAATAAGATTTGATCTATTAAGATGTTAAGAAGGTTTGGGTGTTGCATTTTTATTTTTGTGCGGAAAAACACAACATGAAGGGTGAGAGTGTGCGTGTAAGAAAAGAGGGATCTTCTTCTTGCCGTGTGGGTTGTCTTCAACGCCTTTCCTTCTTTCTTCCCTTCACTTCCACGCTTAAGATCTGATGGTGATCAGATCTAAGAGAGAAAAAGAGAGAAGAAGAAAGATTTTTCTTCCCTTCTTGGTAATCTGGTTCAGATCCCGACGGATCTACACGAAGGAGTTCGCACAGCGATCTTCTTCGAGATCTAGAAGAAGAGATGCAGATCCAAAACTGAGGAGCGAGATCTGCAAGGTGCTAACACACCGATGATCTCGATGCTCCGATCGACATCTTCGTGTGGATACCAGTAGAGGCCCGAGGCATGTACGGCTACAATCAAAACCTCGGAGATCCGCAGGATCTGAAGGTATGAAGATTTGATCTCTAATTTTATTTACTGACGATTGTTTTTTTTCAGATTTTAAATCAAGATAGCATGTTCATGTCAAAATCCGAAGTATGATTTTCAGATCAAATCTGGTATGTATTTAATTAAAATATTTAATTATTATTTTTCTACATAATTTAAAAAAATTTTAAACTACACGTACGAAATTATAGTGATTTCTAACAGTGGTATCAGAGCACGGTTCTGATACGAACATGTAAACCCCTCAGATTTGAAATCTGATTTGCAAAAATCAAATCTGAAGGTTAGATGATCAACGCCATTCTAAAATAAGGTTGCCCTGACATAATCCTATTATGCTGAATGGTTGTCCTAGAACAATGTAGAACATCAATTAATGTTAGATCTGAATTTTCTGCATGTTGTAATGTGATTACAAGATTATTTCGGATCTGAAATTATTTCAGATCTAAAATAAATCATGAGTTATTCAGATCTAAAATTAGTTTTAGATCTAAATATATTCATTATGTTTAATTTGGATCTAGTATGATTGCTGAAATTTTTCCATACATGCATAGATTAAAATTATTGTTCATATGTTTGACATTTGAAAGATAATTAGATCTGATTTTAATTGATTACATATATGATATGTTAGATTAATCTCTTAATAGCTTAATAATCGAATTAGGATAATCACCATGGCCGTCCGGTCATAAGAAGATGAAGGGATTAAAGTCCCTCTCTTGCCTATTCGATGGATTTTCTCTTATGACGTGTAGGGGTGCCGACTGTGATGTTTTCCATGAAGATAAACAACGAACGAAAAATTGTATGTGATACATATTTTAGATTTAAATCAGATTATGCATGCATTTTTATGTGCTTTAGATCACTAAATATTATATGTGATATATTATTTTGACACACGATCTAAAACTTAATTTCTGCAAAATTCTAGATCCAAAATTCTAGATTCTGTTTACATGAAACCATGAAACTGTGACTGGCATATCTGTGGAGTCAACTCGATTCTCAATTGGGTCAACTTGAGTGCTTGGTGAGTTGACTTATTTTGTTGGAGTCAACTCAAGACCCTGATAGGTCAACTCATTTGTTGATGAGCCGACTCAATTGTGCAGGTTAGGTCTACAGGTTTCTATTTGTCTGTGTTGTGCCGACTCACTATAACAAGTCGATTCGTGTACCAGGATGAGTCGACTCGATTCTGCAGACAGCAAAATTGTATGAGATATAATATAAATTATTTAGATCAGAAATTATTTCGAGATCTAAACTTAAATCCATGTACATAACACGCTTAATTGAAAATTAAGATTCAAAATTGTAAGATCTAAAATTACGAATTTAAGATCTAAATTTCAATGCATAAAACATGGACTTCGAATATGGGTTGAATAAATTAGGTTTAGAGACTAAACTACAACTAGGGTCATTGATTAGATTAGGTTAGAACCTTTTCGATTTTGAGCAGTTGATTAAATCTAATCAAGAGTTGGTTGGGATTAGGTCAAAGGGGCTCAAAATTGAATTTAGTTGTAGTTGGTCAAATTGATTCACATATGATGTGAATTGATTTGATTACATCAAGACCAAATTTGGCTCAGTGGTTCGAGCCCAGATCTATAGGTTAACCTGATGGATTCTAATCAACCAATTTGGTGTCTAAGGTAAGTCTTAAATGGTGGTTCTTTAATTGGTTCCGTTGTCTGACCTGGCTAATTCGGTGGTGTCTACGGAAAGCAACGGAGGGACCCCCACTCATCTTCATTTACCTGACCATTTTGAGAGATTATGTTTTGTATTAGGTTACTTGTTGACCCGAATTTACCCATGCCGACTAGATTGGTCAGACATGAAATGTGCTGACCCAAACTATATTAGTCATTACACCAGATGTATGTGATTAATTAGAAGAGACCTGAACCTAAATCTCCTCACTAAATATTAAGTCTACTGATCTTCCACCATTGTAGAAATGCGGATGCTTTTTCCGATGTTGATCGTTTTCGGCTGGTTACAATGGTTCGATTGCATCGAAAAGGCACAACGACTCTATTGGTATTAGATGCCCCGAGGTAAAGATAGGGTTGGACCCAATAACTATTAGGTGAGGGACCCAATGACGGCTTTGCACTCGCTGGTGAACGGTGGGTCGAACTTAGCTAAGATGTGCCAATAACTATTAGGTGAGGTCACAGAATTTAGAGATCAAGTCGTTGCAACATGCTTGAAAAAGCATCTAGACAAAGAGTTATCCACGCATTGGTATACGTGTCACCAATAACTGTTAGATGAGGTACCATACATCGATAGGACCGCAACACCCACTAGAACCACTTATCACGTTAGGGTTTCCATTTCTCCATCCGAGTGTGAGAGACTCAAAAAATTAGTGGGAGCCTTTGTTTTAAAGTCCCTAGAGCAAACTATTACAAGTATAATCATCTAATTAAATCTTTACTCTTTATGGTCAATTCTATCAGCTTCCAATCATCTAGCTCGAATCCTAGATATCAACCACTTAACTGAAATCAATTACATATTCTAGCTTAGAAATCTAGGAATAGTTCTTAGCTTTTAGAAATTAAGCCATATTCTTGATCAGGTTAACCCAATGTCATCAACTTGTCCAATCCATAGTCAACGAGCTATACTTGACAAATGATTGGACATTGATAATTAGGTTAGGTGCTATAAATTAGACTTCATAGTTGAAGAAATCCAATATATGCATAAGGACATGTAGACTGCCAATGACATGCTAATTCATCTGCAACAATTGTGAGATGATTAGAATTGCACAGTGCATGAGATGCGTGATGGGCACTTTATCCATAATCGCTGCTTGGCAATGATCAAGGACATTGAAGAGCTTGAAAAGCTCGACATGACCATATGTAAGAAATTGCTAATGTATTTGATCCTGCAATCTCTGATTCATACAGATAGTTATGAAACTATTATATGAATAATAATTATAGTATCTTAACTGAATTGATCAATATGCTGGTAACTAAGGAACCTTAAAAATTCAGAGATACATAATTGGAGAACTTAAGAATCATTTACATACTTTTGAAAGGTATGTTGAATTGCTCAAATCTGATCTTACGGTTTTCTCTTTTTCACTAGACTAGTGCATATTATGCACTTTAGTATAGGATCTAAAGAAGGAAGAGGACTGAGAGAAGGTGAAGTGACTCTTTTAAGTCGGCAATGGTGCAAAAGTTGCACTGTGACCGTGGGCATCTAATCTCAGTGATTATCATTTGGATTTAGTTCTTTATCATTTGTATGGTGATGCATTTGTGAAATTATTTGAGCAAATAGTGAATGCCATTAGGTCTGAGAGATCCAGAACCAAATAACCTGAAATATATAGATGGTTCTTTTGGTTAGGTCATGTATGAGAAGAAATGATTTGTCGACTGGAGAAAATGAGCCTTTGGGCTCATTGACTGTTAAGTCATATCTAGTCTGTAAATCATCTCTTTAAGGATTACTGATCAAGCTGTCCTTTATGGGTCAAAGGGATAGGACCATTGAGATACTTACCCTAGTATACATACGATGTGCATGGCCCTTTTGATGAGCCAGACAAGAAGTTATTACTACATCATCTTTACGATGAGCAGTCATGGTATAGGTATGTATGTGAGATACAAAACTGAAAGACTTTGAAAGGTTCAAAGAATTCAAATGTGAAGTAGAAAAGATAAATCAAAAAAATCCTAAAGGTACTTCGATCAGATTGAGGACGCAATACCAAATAGAAAATTTGTCGGTAATCTAAAGAGAATGACATAATTTCATGATGAAATTCTCTCTATACATCTCAGCTCAATAAGAATCTGTGAGGAGCAATGGCACTGTATGAGATATGGTCCGGTCCATCACGAACATCACTAGTTCAACTATTGTTTCTTTAGGAACAAAATTTAATTTCTGAAATTTAAATTAAATTCCCTCTAAAGTTGGTTTCACCACACCATATGAGATATGATATGGTGGATAGGTTAGAGGATAGATCTATGAGAGCTCATTTATGGGGTATCCTAAAAAGTTTGGATATCATTTTTCTTTCCAGTGGTTCACAATGTGATTGTAAGCAACCACACTATTCTTGAAAACAGTGGGAGAATAAACTCAAAGAGAGTTTCTAAAGAACAACGAGTCACAGGACCTATACAACCTATTTAAGATGAACCAGTATATATAGTGCCTCCTCCACCTTGTAGATCTAGTAGGATCTCCCATCTTTTAGAAAGGTACTTGGTATTCTTACAAAAGATTAAGAGAGTGTTTCTCGAGAGAGATTGAGAATATAGAGATGATCCCAAAACCTACAACAACGTGATATGAAGAATCATGTAGTTATATGAAGGTCAATGGGAGGGTCCCATGCTGACATCAGTTATGATGTGGTTACATGTAGAATTTTCTTATCAAAAATCTAGATCAAATATTCTAAAACAAAGGTCTATAGAGATAAATCCTAAAAGGATGTTTACTTTCACAGACAAGAACATAGAAGAGGTGCTGAAAGGGTTCAGTATTGAAATCTTCAAGAGGAATCCGTTATCTTCTTGGGCATGGGTGTATGCCATGCTATGTACTCGATTTGATATATTTTACTGTGAAAGTCATGAGCAGATATTAGTCGAATCCAAGCTGGGAGTATAGGATTGCTGTGAAAAATATCTCTAAGTACTTGAGAAGCTCTAAGGGATTATTTTTGTCTTTGAAGAAGGATTAGAACTAAGAGTGGGAGAATACATTGATGCTGATGGTAGAATGTCTGCATCAGCATGTATTCTTGAGTTATATTGGTTCGGTATGTTGGAAGAATTTCAAGCAATCGACCAATGGATGCTGAATATGCTATAGGTGTACAGGATGTGTTCTAGTTCTTATGATAGTTGCAGAATTGGATGTCATACCATTGGATACTTTAACATTGTACTGCAAAGATAATGATCCATAGCCTTCGCTAAGGAGCCAAAGTCTCACCAGAAGTCCATGCTCATAGAGCAGGGATATATGCGATTACCTCAAGTAGAAATACATGGAGGTACAGAGAGTAGACTCCACATAAGATGTGGTGTGCTCGAGTCACTTAGCTAGCTAAACACCAAAGCCTGTCTTCAGAAGATGGAGCTCAGGTATATGGCAGATTGGCTTTGGTGCAAGTGGGAGTTTGTTAGATATGTTCCCTAGAAATCAATCTTGACTGACACATACCTTTCTTTAAGGCATGTTTTATACTTGACAGGCAGTCTTTATAATCAATCATGTTATTTGTGTCCATGATTTATCCTAAAAATCAACAAAGATGATTTTGTATATTTTCAAGGTGTTGAAAATTTGAGACATACATCATTAGTGATTAATTTCTAAATAGTTTCGATCAAAAGATCGTCACAGAGGACAGTGATCAATCCATTCAAAATCGGTGCACGGATCACCTTCTTTTAAGGCAGATGAGTCTCGAGTCTGCGGTGCAGAGACATTGGGGTGAGAGTGCAGGTGGTTGTTAGAGAACTTGCACTGAGCGTGACCAACACGAGAAATCACTTGGATGTCTACTCACTCGTCAATGATCTTCTCGATGCTGCAGTGTGACTGATCCTTTGACCTGCAATGCGTTGGCTATTCACAGCAAGGCTACTTAGTTTGACTGCACGTTCTCTTGGTCCCTGACCATTCGGATCCTTGCTGTGTATGTTGGCTATTGTAGATTCAGATTCGCTGTTTGGAGTAGGATGCATCTAGATGAAATCTATCGATCTTGGTAAAAAGAAGTCTTATATGATTCGCAAGACTGAGTTTAGAAAATCTCTGGCCAGAATAAGTATGAATACTGGAAAAGAATTTTCACGAGATTCACAAATGAACTCGAGTCAAGTCAATCTAGCATATGACTGACGATGGGATTTGACAAGTTCTCCATGACCTCCGTCCAGTCAGAACTCACGATAGAAGGATTGTATCACACGATAAATGCACCTAGGAATTCATCTTTTCTGTTCTACTGGGTTGCCATTACATACTGCTAGGCATCATTGGTGGATTGTGAAAATTCACTAGGATCGTTTTCGGATCAATGATCCTTGTTGAGGTGAGTTAAAATTATTTCAACCGATCGAAAGGAGTTTCGATGATACTGTAATGAAGATCATGATATGTCTCACTACCAGACAAAATAAAATCTGAGGGGTCACACACAAAAGGAGCATGATCTAATTAATAGATTGGATCATATTCGAATTGTCAATCAGATTGATAGTTTGAATTTTAGAAATTACTAATTTGTAAGCATTACAGTTATGGCAGCTGCTAATTTTAGCGTACGGACTTAATTACAAATGTTGTAATTTTATTGAGATTGATTAAATTATGGATTAAATCCTAATTAATTAAATCAGATTTAACTTAATTAGACTTAATTTAATTTAATATTAATTGGGTTCAATTATCCAAATCAGATTTGAATTTCAAGCTTGATTGGATCAGGCTTGACAGCCTTTCGAATTCGACTCGACTCGGACTCGATTTGAATCCGATGAAGATCAAATTTGAACCAGATGAACCATGACTCAGAGAGCCTAAGTTTCTAAGACTCTCTCTCCAATTTTCACGCAGAAAGGGAGGAGCGCGTGAAGATGCGCCCCTTGTTTTGCAGGGTGAAGGGAGGGAAGCCAATAGTTGGCGCCCCACCTTATCTGGGATTCTCTTTCTTCCAGATTTAATTCTTATTTGCATTTGATTCAAAATAAGATCAAATCTTATCTGATATGGCGTGTAAGGAATTTTTTTTTATGCGACAAAAAAATAGAAAAAGGTGGGCGTGTGCTAGTTTTGTGCAAGAGACATCTCTCCTTTCTTCCCTTATCTCAAAGCATCTCATTCCTTCTTTTTGATATGAACGCCTAAGATCAAATAAGATTTGATCTATTAAGACGTTAAGAAGGGTTTGGGCATTGAGTTTTTTGCTTTTGTGTGGAAAAACACAACGTGAAGGGTGAGAGCGTGCGTGTAAGAAAGAGGGATCTTCTTACCGTGTGGGTTATCTTCAACACCTTTTCTTCTTTCTTCCCTTCACTTCCACCCTAAGATCTGATAGTGATCAGATCTAAGAGAGAAAAAGAGAGAATAAGAGAAGAAAGGTTCTTCTTCCCTTCTTGATCTGGTTCCGATCCCGATGGATCTGCGCAAAGAAGTTCGCGCAGCAATCTTCTTCTTCGAGATCTAGAAGAAGAGATGCAGATCCAAGGTTGAGAGAGTTCTGCAAAGTGCTAGCACACCGGTGATCTCGGTGCTCCGATCAGACATCTCCGTGTGGATACCAGCAGAGGCCAGACGTATGTACGGCTACAATCAAAACCCCGAAGATCCGCAGGATCTGAAGGTATGAAGATCTGATCTCCAATGTTTACTGACAATTATTTCTTTTTCAGATTTCAAATCAAGATAGCATGTTCGTGTCAAGATCCTAAGTATGGTTTTCATATCAGATCCTGTACGTATTTTAAATTAAAATATTTTAATTTATTTATTTTCACTGCATAAGTTTTAGAAAAATTTTAAACTGCATGTACGAAACCATAGCGATTTCTAACAGACTCCACCCCGACATCATTTACAAACTCTGATTGGCAGTCCAACGGGAGTCTTCCCTCTCTTTTTTTCAGGGAGCTGCTTTATGATTCGTGCAACATGATTTTAGGGTATCACATCCCCTCTCTCTTTCCTCCCTCGGCCATTTGGTGATCTGCACCTTGGCCAACACTGATCCCTAACATCAAGACGAGGAGGCTATCAAAGCTATTGGCCTTTAGGATGAGGACATCAAACCCAAGTCGCTCACATCATCCACCTCATAAAGGTTGTAATCAATACCACAGAGAAGCACATATCACCAACCAGCCCGTTACTATTTTCTTCTCTTTTCCCTCTCTTTCCTCCCTCCCTCGCATTTAAGCAAGGTAGAGCAAGAGGCTATGACCTGTTCTAGGTCCCAGTTTGGCTCTAGTTGGTATTAATTCCTATCCCTAACCAGGCATGTACCACTCGGTATGAATGGGCATGAAACCAGGATGCCAGTTTAGTAGGTCCAAAGGTCTAGATCTGTCCTAAGACCCTATTCCTCATTAGTCCAAAACGAGATGACAGGGATAAACAAGAAAGAACAAAATCATTAATCCTTGAATTTGAAATGCTTAATTGCTTAATGAAATTATAGTTATCCATCAAGTAATCCTTCCTTCTTAAGTCAATCCTATGTCCTTATCATCTATGACATAGTGCTTTCTCTACCTAAATGACTTATGAACCAAAGGGATTTTATAGGCACCTTGTAATAATTGATATATGTACTTATCATCTGTGACATAGCGCTTTCTCTACTTAAATGACTTATGAACCAAAGGATTTTATAGGCACTATGTATGTATGTATCTAGCAGCTTATTAACTAAATGGTAAGTGATATTACCCAGCATTTCCTGGTTTCCTGGTTGAAGATGCTTGCACAAAGCAATCCTTAATAAGGTTGTCAGAATCATATAATGATATGAGCAACAATGTGCTAATTGTTTATCATGCCTGTCCAACATAATCCACATATCACAAAATGGTTCATGTAATATTGTCTTTCTCCACAAAATGAACTCTTGCGGTTGGCAAAGCAGTAAAATGGTTTACTTCATAGAAATATCAGCTATCAGCATCAAATTGCACATGCAGAAACAAGTTACAATAGAAATGACCAGTCATGTTAATAGACATTCTAATTGTATATGTCTAAAGTATCTGATCTTGATTGGTAGAAACCTAATTTATCATACCCAGTCAAAGAATAAGTACCTTCCATTGATAAGGCTGTGTGAACCATGAAATGGTTTAGTCTCTCTGCTTCTTGTCGCTGTTCTTTCTGGTTTGGATCAAAGAGAATAATTGTGTGGAAATTTCCATCACCAGCATGAGCAATAACCGTGCTGCAATCATGGACAGAATTTATGATAATATTAGATAATCAGTGATTAACTTCCTGTAAGTGACAGAGACAATGGAAGCACATTTCATCAGTATGGTACTAGCATTTTATTCTAATTTAATCCAATTTGGCTGAAAATTTAACCAAATTACGCACCACAACAATGATGATGCATCAAGCTCTTGCTTAGATTTTGATATGCATTCTGCAAGCCTTGACAAAGGAACACAGACATCCTGCAAGAAGAGATCTGTGAGAAGAGAAGCTTGGGAAGTTCATCTATCTGAAATAACTATGACTATCTACAATTACAGATAAAGCAGGCAAGCTCTCTACACCATTTTAATCTCTACTGCAAATACAGACTCCAAATCCCTGACTCTGCATTTATCTGATCATGCCTCTGAAAATAGTCCCCTTTCTAATGAATCAACACTCTTCTTCCTTCCCAGGGGAGAAAAATGTAAGTGCAAAAATCAGAAGCGGAGGTGCCTTTATCAATTTGCCTAAATGATGAAGCAATGTTTAAAACATGGCTTCCTCAGCTTCCTAGGCAGGTCACTTAGGTGCACCTCATAATGTTATGGAGGTAGACCTTTTATGCATGAATTAGTACTTGAATTTTGCCATGTTGGTGCTTCCCCATTATCTTGGATCATAATTATTAGTTTTCTACATTCATTATTTTTAAACGGGCTTGACCATGCCTCCCTGACTTTAGAGTCTTTTGGCTGCCCAAGCACTACATTACATCTTTAAAGACATTGCAGTAAAAGAAAGTGTTTGATCAAATGGAATCAGAATAATAGCTATAATTTGCTAGGGTGGACAGAAAACGTATCACATCTTGTCCAACAGAATGTGTAGGAAGGACACATCATACGTGCATGGTGGACCAGCACAATGCACCATCATGGGAAGGTATCCAAGCATTTTATGGGCTCAAATCATTTAAAGCAATGGTGTATTCAAATATAAACAAGTTAGGTAGCTTTCCTCATAAAATAAGTCCAAGAAGCAACTGTTTGATACTTTGATCTGTCATTCTTACCTTCAAATATGACTGTCTTGGCATATGCTTCTATCATCATGAATGAGTCAAAGTAGGTCAAGATTCTAATGAAATTGAATCATACACTCCATAACTAGTCCCTTTAGCAAAAAAACAGCTATTGATTTTTGGATGAGGAAAACAATTTTGAAAGAAGAAAAGATCAATTCAGATAGATACAAGGTAGGCTGTTTTTCTTCATAAATGATGTCTTAAGTAGGATCTGTTCTGGTCCAATGACCTTTAATTCATAAACTCCAATATTAGTCCCATGCACAAGAATTAGGTTGCCTTTTTGGGTGATGAAAAAACAGTTTGGAAAGTCAGTCATTTTTGCAGATGTTACAATTTAATGTATGAAGACCGAAAAAACCAAACCCCTCAATGTACAGGATAAGTTTGTTGATAATGCTTTAGGATCTGATTGACTCCAAAGTCAAAATGTGAAAATTTGATTTGGATAGAACAGAAAAACATATTAGCGTCTGTGTGATCATTTGCATATGTGAGCACCGTATTATATCAACTATTGATGTGTAAATAGGATTGTCAGACAAATGAATCCTTTGTATGGAAGTTAAATATTAGTATGACAGATGAGACCCCTAGGTAGGAATAAGTTCAATGACTACCGTAAATCCGTAATGCTAAAAATTATGGTCACCTCATGTTTTCTAATAAGCCGTCACCTCATGCTAGTGACATCTCAGTGCCGAGCATCCACCTGAAAGTTGAAGCTGTCACCTCATGCTTGATAGCCACCTCGTGTTTAGGTAGGGATGCAAACATCATGTTTAAATGTACCACCTCATAATGCTTAACCTACCACCTCATACTTAACACCTCATAATGCTTAACCTACCACCTCATACCTAACACCCAGCTGCTTAGCTTGTGGTAGCCAAGACACCTCATGCTTGTCCTTATTAAATTAACCACCTCATGCTTACTAATCTGCCACCCAACTACATCATAGCTTGACACCCAGCTGCTTAGCTTGGGGTAGCCAAGACACCTCATGCTTACAAGTCCAATAAGAGGGCGTTGCTGTCTTTCTACTGCTTTGCAACACTTTAAAATTCTCAGCTTCTTATAGGAAGTAGCAAGAGAAGGAAATAAAGAGTAGCAGCAAGCTAGAAGATAAGTTGTGCTGTCAAGATTTGGAACATGCCTTGTCGTGTATCCTCGAATAGTCAACACTAGCATTCGCCGAACCATCCCGAACTGGATGGTTTAGGACATTCCAAACCGTATCGGTGGCAAATCGGGATGGATCGATCGGGTAAATCAGAACACCGGAGGAGGGAGAGAAAAAGAGAGGGACAAAGAGGAAGAGAGAGAGGAGGGAGGGAAAGAGGGGACAATGATGCCGGAGGTCAGCGGTGGCCTGTTGAGGCCGTCGGAGAGCCATGGAGATCTCCACAACTCGATATCATCCAATAGGGCATTTAATCAAGAAAGAGGGGGAGTGATGGTACCAAAGGAGGCACAATCGGTAGAGAGGCTGCCGAAGGGCACCAGATGGCCACCGAACGGCAAAATATGCACGGAAGGAGCTGCGACTATGGAATAGGGGCGACCACCTCTGTTCAGTCATCGCGACCACCTTTGTTCAGTCATTGCAGTTCTTTAAAAATAATGATGAATAGTAAAGCCAGTAATGGGTTTGCCGACTTCACTATTTGAAGATTTTTTTAGAAAACCTTAGAACCAATAAAGCCAGCAATGGATTTGCTAACTTCGTTGTGATCAGGATTTTTTAAAAGGATTTTCAAAAAAACCTCAAGCGTCGCACAGATCGTGATTGTACCATCCAGCATCACAGTGGCTAGCCGGAGGCCCTCCGATGGCCTTTCTAGTGGCTTCCCCTCCTCCTTTGCTTTCCCTCCCTCTCTCTCTCAGCTGAGAATTGACGGAGGAAGCAAAGGCCTTGGCAGCCCTCTGAGCGTGCTCGTAGCCTGCCTGTGGCCACCGCCGGTGTCTCCTCCGGCCACCTTCTCCCTCCCCTCCCCTCTTTCTACCATTCCCCTTCTCCTCTATGTTGGTTCGCACCGGTCCGATCCGGTACGGACCCATACCGACTCATACCGCCGGCCATCCAGCACAGGTCCTAGTTCCGTTTATGCCTTCCTTGGTCAACACCTTATTTTATAAATGATCCCATTGAATTTATGGTGATTCAGAAGTTTCTATTCCCCACCATCCATGATCATTTCTGAAGTCCTTGTTTCCAACTAAAAGTGAAAAGTTTCATTTGTTGTGCAAAAGAAATGAGCACCGGTCAGTCATATTATGATGTGACCCTGGCCAGCAGGGGTCAAAGTTGTTGGCCTTCATGTTCTTGATAATGACATCATGCAGAGACCCTGGAGCAATAAGTTGTTGGCCTTCATGTTCTCGATAGAGGCATGATCCTGTGCGCCCTACCTAGCGGATATAATAGTTGGCATCAGTAAACTCCTGACCAGCAAGTATGGTAGTTGGCTCCTGATTGGTGGATATTGAAATGATTGTGTTAAGCATTTCGAAATCTCCACATATTCAAGCGTTTTAGTGTATCCCAGTGTATTCAATTACTTCTACATGTTTCAGTGTTCCCAAACAATCTGCACAAAAAGGAATGTATATTGATAATACTAATTGTTTCAAAAACATTCTAGTGCTTTAGAACAGAGGTGTATCAATAAATGTACCTATCTGATGCTGCAAAATATCGTTTACCAACTATTTGAGTTCTAAAAGAATTCTTATCGCTTCCATTGTTCTATTTCCCTGATACTATATTATTCGCTATGTTTAGCTACTCACAAAGCTATGTAGTTCAATTATTAGTATACTACAATTATTTCTTCCCAATCACTCGTGACAAAAGATACAAGGTAGTTGGGCAGCTTACACATTTTTCGGACCACATGCATCACAACTTAATGAACTATCTGCTACGCATATCAGGTAGAGGCTAAAAGGGTTTATTTTAACTCATTATCATATCAAGAAAGTTCTATGCAAATTATCATTGAACAAGAACTTAATATTCAATACAGTATGTAGAGTAAAAATCGATCTGATAAGAGACTAACTGTAATCATTGCTTCAAAGTCGGGTGCCATTGCAAAGCAAGCCCAAAGTGCCTCCTTCCTTATCTGCATGCAAAGATTGTCCGAGGAAAATTACTGAGCAATCTGAGAAGAAAAATATGACAAATCTTTACAAATTCCAAGATTCATGGTTAGGATCTTGTTGGACTAAGACAATCAACTTTAGTATTACTAACCTATTTAGGATGTCACTATTATCACATTAATTAAAAAGTAATCTTTGATTCAACTTAGAAATCTTTTAGCATACAAAAATCTTAAAATATATGCATTCAAGAACTAACAAATTCATAACCCTTTCTTCAATTGAAGCTTGGAGAAAATAACTCAAGGTTTTAAGAGTAATAGGAGTGTAACTATCAAACAATATGTACACTGAATCTATAAAGATGCTTTTACAATCACCAACTCATTGTTAATATGAAAAAATGAACGATTATCGGGTCCCAAGCGAAGGTGACTTGGATGAACAAGGGCTTAAAGAAAGATGTATTTTATTGTGGATGGTTGGACTGACCCTAAAATATGGGCCAAAGAAGAATACCTAAGAATCATAAGATAAACAGATGGGTTGTCATAGAAGAAGGAATTAGATCAAGAACAGCTCTATACAAGACTATTTGTAGCAGAGAAAATGTTGTTAGATATATGTCCTAGAAGCCAATCTAGCTAACACATTATATTCTTTCTAGGACATAAATTTGTAGTTGACTTATTTATTCATTAATAAAATTGGATATTTTATATCCATTCGTGTTGTGTCCTTGAATCGTCCAAAAAATTAATAAAATGATGACACATATTCTTAAGAGTTGAGAATTTGAGGCATGTGTCATGAATGATTAATTTCTAAATTGCTCTCGATCAATGGATCATCACGAAAACGGTGATTGATCCAATAAAGTTGGTGCATGGATCGTTTTCTTTAGATAGACGAGTCTTAAGTCTACAATGTGCGGATATTGAAGCGAGAATGCAGGTGGTTATTAGAGAACAACGATACTGAGCGTGACCAGTACGAGAAGTCATTTGGATGTCTACTCACTCATCAGTGACTTTCTCAATGCTGTAGTAGTGTGAATGGTTCTTTGACATGCGGTGCCTCGGCTATTCACAGTGAGGTTGCTATAGTTTGACTGCATAAACACTTAATCTCTTAACCATTTGGATCCTTGTAGTGCATGTTGGCTGAGTAAGTTCGCTGTACGAGTAGAGTAAGCACCTAGATGGGATCTATCGACCTTAGTAGTTAAGGAGTAGTCCTATGTGATTTATGAACCTAAGTTCTTAAGACCATGGCCATAGCGATATGATTAATGGAAAAGAATTTTCATGAGATCTCACGATTTGAACTCGAGCTAATTAAATCTCACATATGATAGATGATCGGGTTTGACAAGTTTTTCATAACCTCCATCTTGTCGGGACTCATGATAGAAGAATTGAATCACACGTTAACTATACCTAAAGATTTATTCCTTCCATTTTGCTGGATTGCCACTACATGCTGCTAGGTATCACTGGTGGATTGTGAGACCAATAAAATAATATTGAAGGTCAATAATTCTTATTGGGTGAATTGAAAGTGTTTCAATGATACTGTTGATGGAGATCACAGTATATCTTACCTTCAGACAGAATAGAACCTATGGGATCACACACAAAAAAATTTTGACTTAATTAAATAATTGATTCATATTTTTCGAATCGCGGTTGGATCCAATTATCAATATGATTGATGATTGACCGATTTGTAAAAGTTACAAGAAATGACTTGCTAAGAGTTAGTGAGTTAAAGGACCTAATTATAATTGTTACTATATAATTTGATTTGATTAAATTGGAGTCGAATTAAATCAGATTTAATTTGATTGGACTTGGTTTATTTTGAGTCAAATTGGATTTGACCTAAATGGAATCAAATTGGATTCGAATTGGATTAGGATTCCAGAGTGCCAGTTAAACTAAGATTCTCTCACCTCACTCATGCCTAAGAGAAGAGGGCGCGCAAAAGGGGCCACGCCCCTTTGCGCGCGCATGAAGAATAAAAGGAGGGGCGCATCCAAGGGTTGGGTGCGCGCCCCTAGGAGTCTCTCTCCACTCTCTCTTATCCATCTATCCTTATCTAATTTTAAGATTTGAATTTGATTCAAATTTCGAAAATTAGACCTAGATTGGGACATATGAGATAGGATGGCGTGGGGTATTAAAAAAAGAGGATTTTCTCACGTAAGAGACACACCACACAAGTTCACGAATGCGCAAGAAGAGGAGAATTTCTTGCACCTCCCTTACTTGCGCCCCCTCCCTCTTGATGCCACAAAGAGAGAAAGAAGAGACTTCTTCCTCTTCTTTCTCATTCCTCCTTTCTCGCGTGAAGGTGTTCACGCATCTTCTCCTCCCTCTTCATCCTCGTCTTTTCCTTAGAACTCTTGTGAAGAGAAAAGAGAAAGAAGAAGATAGATCCAACTGTAGAAGGAGAGAAGCCTGCAAAGGGAGCTAGCACTCCGGTGGTTTTGGAATCTCCTAATCGAGATCAGCCCTGTGTGAATACCTATAGAGACTGAATGTGTGTGCAGCTGCAACGGACGTCGAAGACATCCATGTTTTCATATCGTGGTGAAGGACTACCCACGCTAAGGTAAAGATCAGATATTTCCTTTTATGTTTTCATATCTAAATCTCATCTCTCATATGAAGATCCTGTTAAGTGTTTTTTGTAGATGAGATCTTATACATGCCTCTCTGATTAAAAATGTTTTAATCTGTATTATTTCCACTGCATTTTTTGTTTCAAAAGCTGCATGCATGAAAAATGCCGGCTTTCTAACAAATGTAACAAGAAAGAATGAAGAAGAACAAGAAAAAAGGATTCACGGATGCAGGTCTCTCCTGCGTCCTAGCCAATGTGGTCTCGTACTACAAAGTAGTTATTTGACTAAATGCCTTCTATCCAATTTAGGCAATAAAGTAACCTGCTTTTCCCAAATAACATGATGACAAAATTTCTGTGCGCATTATCAGCATTCTAGTGGATCACAATCAGATATGATATATCAAAATAGAATGACACTTTCACTGAAACATGTAAGAGTACATAGTTGTGCTTGTCTTCAGTCTATTGAGTAATCTAGAGCAAGGTTCAAAATCTCAGCAGGACGAAGGCATGGCCATCTTGTCCCATTCCCACAAGATGAGAGGACCTGGGGAAGGTGGAGGATCCTAAAACCCATGTTCAAGGGTTTCCTACCCATTCCGCCTACATACCATCCAGGTCAAGGACGCCCATGCATCCCAATAGTTTGGGACTCGATCCACCTATCCATTGAGCATCAACAAGGGGGAGGCAAAGAGAGAGGGGTCTTCATCATGAAGATCCCTGGTAGAGATCATGTTGTTTGTTTTGGTGCCTTCATCGTGAAAGATGAATGGAAAGAAGAAGACAAAAGCTTCAGAAGCTTTACCAAGAAAGAGGAACGAAGAGAAACTGAGAAGCTTCAAAGTTCGGATCCTTCATTGGTAAAGGAGAATGAACAAGAGAAGCTGAGAAGGAAACGAACTTAGACTTAATTTGCAAAGGTCCACTCCTTCCCTTTTTTCAACTAGGAAAACTTCGATCCTCTCTCCACATGCCCATGGTCCATGCAACCATGGTTGATGGTCCATATTTTGCCTCTCAACCCCGAACTCATTCTTTTCAAAATAGCATGGTTAAACATCACTACTTTAATCTAGGATTCTAGTGCATTAGGTGAAAGATATGATAGGCTGGATGCACATGGTGCTTTGTTTGTTTTTTCTCAGATAAAAGTGTGACTTGGTCCCACATGTGTCCACCTCTGGTAATTATTGAGGCATTGGGGGAGAAAGGAGAGGAGAGAGAAAAAAGCAAGGCAGAGGGAGGGATGAGAAGGGGAGGAAAGCTGTGCTAGGATTGAGGGATTGTGATCGCCATCTTCCACTCTGGAAAGCTTTTAATCAAGGTGAGCATTTTTCTTTTGGTATTAATTTAGGCAAAATGAAATACAATAGCACAAATCATGCCAAATGTTTTTCAGCATGAAATTATGATATGATGTAGAATGCAAAGGATCAAGCTACAAGACTGCAGTTTTTTATTTTTTTCCAATGCATATTTACTTTTTATAAGATTATATTATTTTTAGAAAGAATAACTATTAAAACAATAGAACAATATGTAGGAAAAGTAACATGTTCAATTTATTATTAGAGATATGCTACTTAATTTTTGCATATTTTGAATAAATTTAGGTGCATTTAATACACCTGAACATACGCACTAAAAAAATTAATTCAAATTATTCCAGCCAAAACTTGACTATTCATGTTTGAAGAAGCATACGAAGTATTTGTAATACCTGTTCATTAAGAATCCTAGGCAAATCTTTTTAATAATTTTCTGATTTTTAAATCTATGTTTAACTAAAGATTATTTAAAATTAGAAAAAAAGGGTGTAGCAAGTGTGGGCAATAGACAGCTAATTTTGGCAAACTTATCATGAATTTTAATACTTATCTGAAATAATTTTAAATAATCATGTTACATTATAATTATCAATTAGATGATTGACTAATATTTGGAATATTAATGAACAAAACAAGCACAAAGTTGAGGAAATTAAGATAAAACCTCAAGTAATTCAGATGCATGAACAATTATATTCAGAATTTCTGTGATTCTAAAATATTTTTAGTTATACAATAAAATAGAAAATATATATTAAATATAGAAAAGGATAAAACTATAGGCAACTTAAATCTAATTTCTCTGTACTTATCATGAATTTAAATTCAATAGTTATCTGAAATACTCAAATTAAATTATAGTAATTACTTAGACAATTGATTAAAATTTGGAAAATTAATGAACATAAAGTTGATGAAAATTAAGATACATCCACATGTAATTTAGAGGAATGAGTATTTGTTTCAGAATTTCTCTGATTTTTCATTTAATTTTGAAAAAAAATTCCTTATTTATTCTGTATAATCTACTATTTAAATCCTAAGTACAAGTATAACCATAATATTGCCTTGGATGAGGAGCTGCTAATGGCTGTGAAAAATGTGGTGCATAGACCAAAAGGTGATGCAGACTGGACTGCAGAAGCTATAAGTGAGATGATAAAAGACTAGATATCTATGATAGTAGGACAATTGGTGTACTTATGCATCATATTAACTTACTAAAATCAATGACCACTAATAGTAAGTCTATGTTGACTGAGCAAGGAAAATTTTTTGAGAGACAAAAAGGAGCTTTCAAAGCAAGAAGCAAAGAAACCAAAATCTAAAATATCACTAGGTATGATTAGGAAACTTGTTACTTCCATAGAATCAACATATAGCTAAGGACTTAAATGCATATATATTTCTAAATGCAGGGGAGTGCTAGGTCTAGTGGGGCACATTTGCACCAAATTTAAGAAAGACTACCATTTGGGTCCTCTCGCAGACCCTCTCATCAAGTGGATGTGAGCCCAACTGGAGTACATTTATCATGGTCGACATGAATCTCAAAAATCACCTAACCTCATAATGTGGGATTTGGATTTTGTCCACTACAAATATGAGGTTGACGCTCAAATACGTAAATGAGAGAAAAGAGCCTAAGCAAGAGGACCCATTCGAGGACTTTGTTCATGGGCTAGGTTGCGGATCAGAAAACACAACCTGCCAATGTTAGATGATCCAGAAGATCCTCCACAACCACTCAACCATGCAAAATAATAGCACAGGTCATGAATGTACAAGTTGTCGACTAGTAGACAACCTATCATCCAGAGTGGCACAAGGGATTGAAGGGGTTGATAGTGGATCCGACAGCAGACAATCTAAGAATTTAATCAATGATCTGATTGCAAGATGTGTAGTTAAACATATGACACCCATAGGCCTCTAGAGATAGCTAAGGTGTTGAGACCGATAGGGGAGGTCGGACAAGTCAACCAGTGAAGGCCAATTGGTACTCAAGAGGAAGTTGGAAAGGTCATGGTTTAGTAGAGCCGCAAGAACTTCAGTTTCCTAGTAAGGAGGTTGACAATGTGTAGTTTGGAAAGGTAATGAGATGCCTGAGCCTCAATTCCTGGTTTGCCAAGATCAACTCGTGATACTAGAGATGATAGCAATCATAGCCCCAGTGATGGACCTAATGATCATAGTGAACAAGGTGGACAAATTGGTGAGGTACAAGGCATTAATCCATTTACTAAGGAGATGGACTTCACCCATGCTACACAAGACTAGGATCACAGAGCCAGAGCCAGATCTAGACATCAAGATCAGGAGCAGTGCACTTGTATGAGGGGCCAAAATTGTTGCAGGATGTGGCACAAAAATCAAGGTTATTCAAGATCCTTTCAGGGGTTGCAAATAATTGAGGAATGTAGTTTAGAGAATACCTGGAATTTATGGCATAGATGGAGCTAGAAGCTTAGAGGGCAAGTTTGGAGTCTAAGCAAGTCAAGCCGTCATCATCAACTAGAGCGGAATGACGGGATCCCTCAACGCATCAAATAGTTAGAATGCATATTATGACCCTTCTGTTAGATGTATGCCTAGAAGCCAATCTGACTGACATATTTATTCTTTGTAGGACAGTTTTGTACTTAACATTATTATTTATTAATGAAATTGGGCAATTTATTTTCATTCTTGTTGTGTATATGTCCATGAATCGTCTCAAGAATTAATAAGATGATGACATATATTCTCAAGAGTTGAGAATTTGAGGCATATGTCAATGATTAATTCTTAAATTGCATCCATGCAATAAGATCATCACAGAGATGGTGATTAATCTGATGAGATTGGTGCACGGATCGCTTCCTTTTGGATAGACGAGTCTCGAGTCTACAGTATGGGAATACTGGAGTGAGAATGCAGATGATTGTTAGAGAACAAAGGTACAAGCGTGACCAATATGAGAAATCACTTGAATATCTACTCACTCGTCAATGACTTTCTCGATCTATAGTGATGTGACTAATTTTTGACCTACGGTGCCTCGACTATTCACAATGAGGTTGTTGTAGTTTGATTGTACATACATTTAATCCCTAACCATATAGATCCTTGCGGTGCATGTTAGTTGTATTAGGTTTGTTGTAGGAATAGTGTTCACCTAGATGGGATCTATCGATCTTAGTAGATAAGTAGTCCTATCTGATTTATGAGACTGAGTTCTAGTGACCATAGCCGTGGCAGGATAAATCATGGAAAAGGATATTCATAAGATTTATCCATATAAACTCGAGTCGAATAAATCTTACATATGACAAATGATGGGATTTGACTAGTTTTCCATTACCTCCGTCTTGTTAGAACTCATGATAGAAGAACTATATCATATGCTAACTGCACCTAAGAGGTTCAATTCCTTTCGTTCTGCTAGATTGCCACTATATGCTGCTAGGCGTCACAGATGGATTGTGAGACCAACAAGAATTGTTTGATGGTCAATAATTCTCATTGGGCAAGTTGTAATTGTTCCAATCCACTGACAGGAGTTTCAATAATATTTGTGATAGAGATCACAATATATCGCACTATCAAACAGAATAGAACCTATGGAGTCACACAAAAGTTTCTAACTGATCGGATAGTTGAATTATGATTTCGAATCATCGTAGGACCCGATTATCAATATCATGGAATACCGTACCGCCCCATACCGCCCGTATCGTACCGTACCGATCTCGTATCGGTACGCCGTACCGAAGTGTACCGATATTACCGTACCGTACCGAACCGCGTACCGACATTAAACAGAATTTCACCGGTACGGGGTCTGGTACCGGTACGACGAACCTTGATCAATATAATTGATTGGATTGATTTATAAAAGTTACAAGAGAGGACTTGCTAACAGTTGGTGAGTTAAAAGAGAACTTATTGGCAATTGTTGCTATATTATTTGATTTAATCAAATAATTGGGGTTGAGTCCTAATCAAATTAAATTAGGATATAATTTGATTGGACTTGATCTGAGTTTGAGTCAAATTGAGTTTCATAGATCTAAAAGGGTTTGAACTCAATAAGCATTTGACTTATTATGAAACCCAAACCACATTGGATTTTGACCAAATGTTTGACTTGGTCAAAGACAGATCATGCCTCAAGAGACCACCCAACTAATTATCGATGGTTTTGGTTTTGCAGTGGGATGAGGCAGCGCCAAATATTTGGGGCGAAACTCCATCCTAAGGAATCCACACGCTCCAAAACTCTATCCTAAAATCCTAAAAGAGTTTTAGTGGGATTAGGATTGAATGTGGAGATCAATTTGTGCCTCCTCTCCTGAGATAAAAAGCCAGAACGGCATGAAAGGTTCACGCATAAGAGAAAAGCTGAAGGGAATAGCGCACAAGCAAAAACAAAGCAAGGGGTGCGCTCTATCTGACGCCTCCTTCCTATCTATCTCTTGCAACGTCCAAGGAGTTGGACGTCCTAGGTCTTCACCCCATCTCTCCTATCTTCTCTCCTCTTGTTTTCTATTGTTCTATTGAGAAGAGAGAAAAGATTCAACATCCACAGAGCGATCTCTGTAAGGAAGCTAGCACCACGGTGAGATCAGGATCTTCTAATTAGATCATCCTCGTATGAATATCTATAAAGACCAGACGCTTGTGCGACTTCAAAGAACCATGAAGACATCCATGATCATCCAATCGTAGTGAAGATACCCGCACAAGGTGAAGATCAAATCTTCTTTTAATTTTAATCTTAATCTTAACTATGAGGAATCTTGATGTTTTAGAGATACGATCTCTTACATGCATGTTTGAATTAAAATAATTTAATTTCTTTCTTTCCACTGCATTTTAATTTGTATCTTGCAGGCAACCCCAATTTCCTTCATCTTCCCCTTCTTTATCCTAAGCAAAGGATGGCTGGTCTTTTATCCTACAAAGTACAAACTATCAAGCAAGTTTTTTGAACCGGTACCGGATGCCGTTCCGATTGCCGGCCAATATGGTACAGTACCGGTTCGATACCGCACCGACATACAGTGCGGCAGGCGTGCCGGTTTGACCGACACACCATTTTTTTGTTTTTATTTTTGTTTGTTTTAAGGAGTATTTAATGATTTTTTGTCTTTTGAGAAATTTTTATTAATAAAACTATTCTTTGATCCTAGATTGTGTTTTTAGGAAGAATGAGTATCCAAAAAAAATGCCACCTTTTTACGAAGTAACAAATAATTCAAAGGAGAGGCCAAATGTTTGGATTGACAATCCTGACAAGTTGACAGCCCTTTTTCTCTTTCAATTTCATTAAGTATATCTATAATCTTGCAATTTTTTGATCACTTTTTAACTAGCGATATCTGAACTATAACTAGCGATATCCGAACTATGAAGTCTGAGGTACTTCCATAATTCTGATGCTTGTATTCAAACTAATGTTTGTATCACTAAAAAAATACTTAAATCGATACATAAATCAGATATCATTGGATCCTAAAATGCTTAAATCAATTAAAAATTTAAAATATTAAATACGTACCGATCATCAGAATCTGATCGACCATCAATGTGCATAAATATCAGGATCATTTATATATTCAGGAGGAACATCAGACCACCCTTTTAGCCACAACATGATATCCGCTGTACTCATTTCAGGAGGTAGGCGTGCTGGATCATAACTCAACCTTGAAGTGTCACTGAGGTCCTGACTCCTGAGCGGTATCCTTAGACTGATAATATGACTGTGAAAAGGCCCATCCAAATATACCGACAGCAAAATCCGATCCATAAGATGTTCCAAACTGCATAGGATAGTAGCCGCTAGAGAATATCTATGATGCACCATATCCATATCCATATCCATAAAGATCATAAGGTGGCTGTGGCTGCGAATAGGAGGATCCAAAATACGAAGATGAACCTGATACATCTATGGATCCTACTCCACATGAGAGGTCATCTGCAGCTGCATCATGTCTGAACGACCTCGTGGAGTCCGTCGCCTGTATGAAATCGTATCATCGCGGGCTCTACCAGTGCTGCACCATGATCCCTATCCTGCGTGGCATGCGTGAACTGAGACTCATTAGTGAATCTAACACCAACTGACTGCATCTCCTATCCTCTGATCCCTCCACCATCAGATCCATCACCAATCGAAGAACTACCATCACTGCTCCATCTGGTCTCTGAGTGAACCGAATGCTGTGGCGAATCGACTGGAAGTCTAGGTGGAATGTTCCTACTTGCCCATCTCTCGACGTCCACCCCAGCCACGCTAGCAACAAACTGGCTAGTCATGGAGGCGATCCTAGTTGATCAAGCTCTGGATCCTGCTACTGACTCATAACCCATCCGATCATCGGATCTTCAGCTTCATCTTCAGCAGCAAAATCACTACAAGTCGAATCGGAGTACTTCAGCTGAACTTCCTCTTGAATGAATTTGAGCCTCAACCTTAGATTGTAGTGCACATACACAAGATCGTTGAAGCGTTTTTGTTCTAGACGGTTTCTTTGCTTGTTGTGGATAAGGACAAAGGTCGATCAGTTGCACTCACATCCACTCAATGAAACCGTTTGGGATAGGATCTTAATGGAAAGATCCCTCAGATGTCGTGCAGACCCACCAAAATGCACCCACCATTCAGCTGCAAAATCATTGAAAGTCAGCAAAATCAAAATAAGATTGAATATAAAGTAAACATTAACATATACCTGGATTCATCTTTGATTTGCTCCTGATCGCTACATTAGTTCCAAATGAATCTGTGCCCTTCCTAAATATTTGTCTGTAAAAAATCATTTGATATAATGTCTTACTTGTTGAAGACATCGCTAAGCTAATAAACATCACTGAACTTAACTTGCTCAAGACACAGCCACGATGTCTGCATCGGGCTCCATCTTGTCTATGACATTTCGTAGGGCGGACAAAAGCTCTTCATCCATGCCAATCTCAGGTATGGAGTACTGAAACCTCGAATTCAGATAATAAACTGCACATAGATTGTCATAATTGATTAAGTTTATTTATATAAATTTTCAAAAATTCTTGATTTGCTGTTTACCTGCTAAGTGCAACTCCCTATCCATCTGATAGCCCCATTGATTGTCGACGATCCAGATGTACTCATTTGCATGTTTTTGATCTGCCATCTTGATTTGTTCCTTCGCCCTCTCCATCATATGATATAGGAAGTCCATCTGAGGATATCGCTCACTATCCACAGCCCGAAGCACTTCATACAGCGGCTTGATAGCCGCCACTATCCTCTCAGCCTGCTGCCAGAATGACTGTCTCATTACCAGGCTCTTCACAGTGCTCCCCTCAGTGCCTGTCCTAATATATCTGCTCTCCTGCCAATCAGTACTAACAAACATTTGACGCAGCTGTACTTCTTATCAATGAGGCCACCAAGTGCTATATAATTCGTAGCAAACCGTGTGACGCCTGGTCTCAATATATCGTCTCTAACATACTGCCGCATCAATGATAGGACCGATGTATGGTTATAAATGAATCTGGTGATGCTCTATGCTGACTCTACTGCCTTCTGCACCCTACGAATCTTTCCAATATCCATCAACATTAGATCCATATAATGTGCAGCACACGGGATCCAGAAATATATTGTCGTTGCTCCATCAACTCTCCTGCAGCCTTATATTATAGTCCATTATCTGTGACAATCTGCATGACATTCTACTCTCTTATCTGATCAATCACCTCCTCCATCAATCTAAAGATGTAACTAGCGTCGTGCACCTCAGCTAAAGCATCACCAGATTTATGAAAAATATTCTTCCATCACAATATGTCGAGAAGCTAATGCTTCATCTAGTAGGACCAGTCCAACCATCACACATCACAGTCAACCCATACACAGGCCACTTGCTCTGAAAGGAGGCAATCCACTTCTCTAAATCCTCCTCATTGCTATCAAGAAGCTCACCATGGATATCTCTTAGTCTTGGAGGATCAACACTTGGATCGGTAACCTGTATAGATGAAACGGCAGCGCGATAATATAGATTGTCTGCTACATTCACTAGGATGTGACTGAAGTGAAACCACAATCCAATAGCTTTCCACATATCCCTTTCTTATCTTTCCTCAATATAGTATCAATCCTCTGTTGCTTGGAGTCTTTACTAAGAAAGACATGTGGATCCAAATCATGAATAGTAGCTCCTTCTGGAATCTCCCTGAAGGACTTCTTTCTACTACCAAATCCTCCCAACATGGATGCAAGACGGCTGGTGCCTCTACTGGCAGGCTCTCTAACTGACAATGTCCTAATCTTTGCTGACTCAGACTCAGCTGCATTGCTCCCTGAGCCTGACCCGTCCTCATAAACTGACGACCTAAATTGAGCTCTATGCCTGGCTAGCTCCTCTTACTACCACTGATCATCCAAACTCGCCCGAATAGCAGCATCGATCTGTGCCTGCTCATCTAATGAAACAGATCCTTGTCCTTCCTCTGACTCTATAAAGTGATAAGGTGGCTCGACTGCTCAACGGTCCACCTCTGCCTTCTTCAAATTTCTTCCTTCATCACTTTAAAATCAACGAAGTGCTTCTCCATAAGCTGACGGACCTCTTGTGAACACTTACAGCACATAGCTACATCTAGATAGCTGCCAACCAAATATTGCTTCAACCATGTAGTCTCTCTTTTGAATTCTATGCTACACCATTTACATCTCCAATGATGCCGACCTGAGAGCATCTCCTCATGCTTCCAACCAATGTCACGCTCAGGATCCTTCTTCCACAATGGATCCATTCTTGAGAATTGACAAGCACGTTACTTTAATAACTACGTAAAAATGATAGATTTCATTTATCTAATTTTTTTAATATATTTTAAATTATTTAATTATTTTTTATTATTTTTTAAAAAATAATTATATTAAAAAAATATAAAATTACAAAAAAATAGATCCTAGACCCATGTAGGATCCCACCGTTTATGGTACATATAAATTTCTTAATCCATGGAGAGCGATAAAATGCTTTTTTTCGAACTTTAGGCCTAGAATACTATGCGCAAGATGTGTCAAAATGTTAATCAATCAACACCAAATTTATGTCGAAAGTAGCTTGTAAGGCCCTCATTCATAATCTGATTTTATAATTTTTTTCGAATTTTATTTTTTAAATAATTTTTATTCAAAATATATTTTAATTCTAAAATTATATACTTAATAAAATTAATGATTTTAATGTCATTGTGTAGATCTACAACATATATTAAAATCAAACAAAAAATAAAATTGACATAATTTCCCTTGTTTTTTCATTTTTCATGAATTTAAAAAAGGAGGAAGGTGATGAACGGGAGCTAGAATCAAATACGTACCTCTAATCAAGCTTGATCGCGCATTTTCCGACCGTTCTTAAAATGAAAAGGAGATGAAAGATTCCTTTGCTACGACGAAATAATAGAGAGAAAGCCTTTCGACTTCCTCTCAGGCCCTCCCCTCTTAAAACAGCCGAACTGGTCGGTTCGGTCCGAAACAGGGCCGAACCGCCTGGTTTGATCCCCATACCGTCCGGTTCGGATCCGAACCGGCGGTTCACTAATTTTTTATTTTTCTATGCCGACTTTCACAGCTGAACCGGACCATTTGGTTGCCGGTTTGGTTTGGAATGCCCTGAATCGGGCAGTTCGGGATGATTCCGAAAACCATGCTATCAAGAGAGTTATCCCAAACAATATTAGATATAGTATTAGCAATAGGGATGGGCTTGGCATCCAACCTAGCATCATATCCAAGGACTTGGTTATGAACATGACCCAGATGTATATGAGTGCCATATCCATTCCTCATGGGATTAATAATGAGTTTGATATGTTTATCAAAACTCATAAATCCATTTTGTGCCTGTTTGGATATTCCTATAGGATTAGGCTGAAAATCCTATAAGGATTCGACCAGTTGACTCATCTAGCTTGTATTTTCGAAGAGCCCATCCAAACCCAGCCTGAATCCTGCCTTTGAGCTGCAGAAAGACAAGAAAAGATCGATGAAGGTCATATTTTTCTTCCCAAGGATTTGGGCTAGGTGGCATTTGGTCGGTACAAGGCCATGCTTAAATGGATGGCCCAATCCATGACTCCTATAGGAATTTCAGCCCAATCCTGTAGGAATATTCAAACAAGCTTTAAAATGGTAAAAGTTCTCTAATAATTTAACAAGAAACATATAAGAAAAAAAGGGCATCACAAGCAAATACTGAGATGCTCAACTAGAATAGCCACCAAGACAAGGTAGAACGTAGGGCATCTCCTTCAATAGGACACCAAGATACCCTTTCCCATAGGATTTGAAACCTTGATTTAGAGGCTTCTTTGTAAAGAGTATCACCATAGGATTTGATATATGCACTCCAGACTTTCTTTCTACATCCACCATCAGTTTGACTGTTTGGAGTAGAGATTTTAAATTTATGTATTGTATATAGGATAGGAAAACAGTAGCTCTATGTACACAATTCTATCAAGTAACTTACTACTTATATAACATGAAAGAGTTTATATATACATAGATAAAGAGAGTACACTTGGTGGAATGGAAGCATCAGTCACACTAGAGCAAAACCAACCATGGGCATTTATAATGAGGATCCACACCATTGAAAACATCTAGAATATTTTAGGCTAATTATAAGACAAAGATTATGTGTTTTGGAGGTCTATTAGCTATGCATCGAATTGGTGCAGCACTAATAGTATAAATAGCACTAAAAATTAATATGATCATAGGGCATAGGGATTTTGGATCCACATCCTCAACGATAATTGTTAAGAATAAAACATAGAATCATGGTGAATATCATAATGAGTTGTCAAGATCATGACTACTATGTTAAGCATGACCTCAAAAATTCCAAGATCAGAATATTATAGCTATTATGGTCAGAATATCATCTATTATGGTCAGAATATCATAGCTATTATGGTTGTAAAATATCATGGTTATTATGATAGTGATTACTATAGAGATTCTAGGATCAAATTTACCATACTTATTTGATTATTAGACACAATTGTATAGCTTCCATATGTGTTTGGATACAGTTGTAAAGCTAGCATAGTAGCTATTCCCTTTTAGTCTATTTAAAGAGTTGTATTCATGAAGATGAAAATGTGAAACACAAAATTATCTTTTCCATTAACATGGTATCAGAGCCAAAACCCTAACTAAAGCAAGCAGCCACCACCCTTTTTCTCTGTCCAGCCACCATCTTCTTTCCACCTCCCATCATCTCCTAACCTTTCAGCTCCTGCCGACCACCAGATCTACCCCAAAATCAGATCTGCAGATCTGCCATACCGCCATCCAAATCAGCCCTTTTACAATCTACTACTTGTGTCTTTATGTGTTTACTGGTTCGTGCTTTTCAGTGCAGATTTCTTGTAATGATTGTGGAGTTTGTTTTGATGGGATGTAGGTTGTGTGATAATAACCTATGGATTAGGAGTCTCTAATAGGGATGATTGGACTGATCCCAGATTATTTGTGGTAGCATGATGCAAGTTATGGAGGTGTGAGGGTGTAGTTTGTTAAGGTATTGTTTAGTGAAGTGTTTGAGTAATGGCGTCAAAAGAGGGTCATAAGAGTGTTGAAGTGGTGTCCTCACATCAGAAATTAATTAATATGATGCTAGCTGGTGATGGATCCAATTTTATGGAATGACGGTTTTTTGTCAAGGTCAATGTTGGAGGACTTGGCAAGGAAGAACACCTTACTGAGTTATGTCCTGAGGGAGAAAGGGAAGCCAAACTATGGTTGGCTGAAGATAAGAGACTATTTTCTCAGATTATCAATTGCATTGATAGAAAGATGGCTCTCTCAATACAGCATGTTACTACGGTGAAAGAGTTATGGGAGTTATTGTATCAGTGTTTTTTTGGGACTAGAAATATGAGAAGATTATATAGTTTGGCTCAAGAGGTGAGTCGTCCAAGTCAAAACGGACGAAGTATCATGGAGTATTACTGAGTATAAACGAGCCACAGAAGATTTTTGTACGGCAATGCCGATCTCCACTGATGTAGCTATGATGGAGCAACATGAGAGACATTGTATTTGGTTGGTTATCTGGATTGGATACAGAGTACGAGGTGATTCGATCACAGTTGTTGGCCAACAAGGATGTGGATTCCTTGTTCGATGTTGTCACTACTATACTTAGTGCAGTTCGGGAGAGTACCTTAGGTACTAAGGACATGTCTGGTGGATCTGCCCTTGTATCTCAGAATAATGGTGGTGGTGGATATAAAGGAGGGAGAGATGGAGGACGTGGTGGTAGAGGAGGACGTGGAGATAGAGGATATGGTGGTCGTAGGAGCCAGAGGGTGTGCTATAACTGTGGAGAACCAAGACATTTTCGTCTTCAGTGTCCTAAATCTCCACAGGCACAGCAGATGCAGCCTTAGTATCAGGCATCCAAATTTGCTCATACTACATCACATCTAACTGATTCAGCTACTCATCACCCAAAGGGTCGCACCGTAGTCATATCCGATGAAGAGTTTGCAAGGTACACCCAATTTCAGCAATCTCAGCAGTCGACATCCTCCTCTAAAGCTACTCTAGTCAAGGCAGATAACCACGTCGCCTACCTTTCATCCTCATCCTGATACTGGGTCATTGACTCAGGTGCCACCGACCATATGACAGGTGATCAAGGTATCTTATCCCATTATAAACCATCTGATGAGTGCTTTAATGTAACACTAGCAGATGGATCCACTACCAAAGTCTTAGGTAGTGGAGATATATCCATTACCTCTTCACTATCTTTATCTTCTGTATTATATCTTCCTAAAATTTTTTTTAACTTGATGTCTATTAGCCAAATCACTAAAGTCTTAAATTGTTGTTATATTTTTTCCTGACTACTGTTTGTTTCAGGATCTATCGACTCGAAAGATCCTTGGTAAAGTGAGTCAAATGGGTTGTATCTGCTAGATGAGGTTGCTACTACTATCCCATCTGGTATTGCATCTACCGTCAGGTCTGATATCTCTCCATTCCAACTACATTGTCGTCTTGATCATCCATCTCTAGAAGTCTTGAAGAAAATGTGTCCTGAATTAAGTTCAGTAACTAGTTTGCCTTGTGAGTCGTGTGAGTTTACTAAACACCATCGAGTGTCATATCCTCCAAGAGTGAATAAACGAGCCTTGTCTCCTTTTGATCTTGTTCACTCTGATGTCTAGGGTCTATGTCTTGTTCTTTCTAAGTCTGGCTTTCGATATTTTATAACTTTTGTTGATGATTATTCAAGAATACTTGGTTATATCTAATGAAATCTCGATCTAAGTTGTTTTATACTTTCTCTGTTTTTTGTTCCGAAGTTCGTACTCAGTATAATTATAATGTTCGTATTCTTCATAGTGATAATGCCAAAGTATATTTTTCTAACCAATTTAACACCTATATGACATAGAATGACATTATCCATGAAACATCATGTGTTGTTACCCCTCAACAAAATGGAATAGCTGAGAGAAAGAATCGTCATCTTATGGAAGTTGCTACAGCCATAATATTTCAAATGAGAGTACCTAAAATATTTTGGGCAGATGCGGTTCATACTGCTGTATTTCTTATAAACCGCATGCCGTCCTCTGTTCTTAATGGTCATGCATCTTATACAGTTTTGTTCCCCACTCGATCATTGTTCTTATTCCTCCAAAATATTTGGCTGCACTTCTTTTGTACAGAATATGAGATCCCAGGTCAGTAAGTTGGAACCTCGATCACTAAAGTGTCTTTTTTGGGTACTCTCGTATACAAAAGGGTACCGATGTTATTCTTCTGTACTAGATCGATACCTTGTGTCTCGAGATGTCACCTTCTTTGAATCGAGTCCTTTCTTTGCTAGTCCCTCTCCTTCTACTTCTGAGATGGATTCTATGGAAGATTTTCTGATCTACACAGTCAATTATCTCACTCCTACAGCTTCATCTGATCCACCTCGTCCTCCCATTACTTATGTCTACACCCGCTGTGATAAACCTTCCCACTCAGTTGTTGCAAGTCCTCAACCAGCAGATCCACCAGTGGCTATCTCATCCCTACCGGCTTCCACATCGTCTGATTCTAATCTTAATCTACCTATTGCTCTCAGAAAAGGTAAACGCAATTGTACCCATCCTATTTCATCCTTTATTTCCTATAACCATTTATCACAGTCAACCCGCTCCTTTGTTACCTCTCTTGATTCTATGACTATTCCTAAGACATTAGATGAGGCGTTGTCACACAATGGCTGGAGGACAGCTATGGAGGAAGAAATGTCGGCTCTTGAGGCTAATGGCACTTGGGACCTGATTTCTCTCCCATCAGGTAAGCGTACTATTAGGTGTAAATGGGTATACGTGGTGAAGATGAAGACTGATGGTTCTGTTGATAGATTGAAAACTCGTTTGGTAGCTAAGGGATATGCTCAGACTTATGGTGTGAATTATACTGATACTTTCTCTCCTGTGGCTAAGATGACATCTATTCGCATATTTATTCCTTAGCTGCTACTTATGGTTGGCCCTTGTATCAGTTAGATGTAAAAAATACATTTCTTCATGGTGATTTGTAGGAAGAAGTATATATGGAGCAACCCCTAGGTTTGTTGCTCAGGGGGAGTATGGTAAGGTGTGCAAATTAAAAGATCATTATATGGGTTGAAGCAGTGCCCACAGCTTGGTTTGGCAGTTTTAGTGATATGGTGATAGAGTTTGGCATGAAGAGTTCATGTGATCATACTATGTTTTTCAAACATACTGACAGTGGTTGTATTTTGTTGATTGTGTATATTGATGATATTATGATTACAGGGAGTGATGCATCGGATATTTCTTCACTAAAGGAGTTTTTTCAGAAAAATTTTCAAACAAAAGATTTAGGACAACTGTAATACTTCCTTGGGATTGAACTAGCTTATTCAAAGAAAGGTATATTTCTTTCTCAAAGAAAGTATGTTCTAGATCTTTTGATAGATACTGATCTACTTGGAGCAAAGCTTTGCGAAACTCCTATGAATCCAATGTCAAACTTGTAATAGATGAAGGGAGATGTTTACTGAACCAGAGAAATACAGAAGACTTGTTGGAAAACTCAACTACCTCACAATCACTCGACCAGACATTGCATTCTGTGAGTGTATTGAGTCAGTTCATGACAGCACCCACTACTGTACATTGGGATGCCTTAATCCGTATAGTGAGATACTTAAAAGGAACCCCAGGAAAGGGTATTGTGTATGGAGATCATGATGGTATACAGATTGAGGGGTTCACTGATGTTGATTGGGCAGATTCGCCTAATGATAAAAAGTTTACAATAGGATACTGTGTATTTATGAGAGAATTTAATATTTTGGAAGAGTAAGAAGTAAAATATAATCTCTCGATCAAGTGCAGAATCAGAATACCGGGCCATGGCATAGACAACATGTGAATTGATGTAGATTTGACATCTTCTAGAAGAGATTGATCTTATAGATTCTTCTCCTATGAAGCTGTGGTGTGATAATTAGACAGCTATGCATATTGCATCAAATCCAGTATTTCATGAGAGGACAAAGCACATCGAAGTTGATTGTCACTTTGTGAGGGAGAAGATTCAGCAAAAGCTCATTTCCACCAGTTACATACACTCAGAGGATCAACTAACCGATTTGTTTACAAAGAGTCTTACCCGGACTAAGATTGATTACATTTGTGACAAGCTGGGCATGATTAATATCTATGTTCTAGCTTGAGGGGAGTGTTAAGAATAAAACATAGAATCATAGTGAATATCATAATATATTATGGTCAGAATATCATACCTATTATGGTCGTAAATATCATGATTATTATGGTAGTGATTACTATAGAGATTCCAGGATCAAATTTACCATACTTATTTGATTATTAGACACAATTGTATAGCTTCCATATGTGTTTGGATACAATTGTAAAGCTACCATAGTAGTTATTCCCTTTTAGTCTATTTAAAGAGTTGTATTCATGAAAATGAAAATGCGAAATACAAAATTATCTTTTCCATTAACAATAATGTAGCATTGTAAATGTATGAAACAACACATCTTGGTGCTTCAAACCATAAATCACATCAAAACATTGCATGAAACCAATAAAACTATGGATTCAGGCCATTTGGTGTGAAGGAAAATGATTTCAAAAGACAATCTTTGATTAGCAACAGTTGAAAACTTACAAGGTTGTAGATCATGACAAATTATGCGGATCCTCATTGGACAATGCCCATGGTCACTTTTGCATCACTATAATTGAGGCCTCAAATGTATCAGGTATTTCTCTAAGATATGATATATAGACTCAGCATCTTACCTGAAATACCCATGTCAATATATGACATGGCATACATAAGAGTGCAAGATGTGAGTCCATCGTGTCACCAAACCTCAAGCAACATTTGAGAAAAATGGAAATAAGATGGAGAAGGAGAGGATACATGGAGGCCCAAGAACAAGAAGAATGTGTAACAGGATCAACTGGAAGGCAGCAGCCTTTGTAATGAGAAAAGCGAGTGAACGAAGAGAAGATGGAATGGTTGAAAGCAAAGAAGAAGAGAAAAAGAAGGAAGAGAAGGAGCATAGCAGGAAAGAAGGATGCTGTCTGGTCTCCATAGGGACCGTGTGACATCAATCTTATAATAAATAGGTGGCTGGCCACTTAAGCAAGAAATGGACAAAATACCCCTGATTAGCAGCTGGTTTACATGTGGGTTCAATTTATTATATTAGTCATGTTTCAGGCTTGACCAATGACCCGATTACAAAGAAAAAGACGGTCTACAATCCTCCAATAATGGCAAAGCTTCCTACAACAAATCAGCTTTATGTATTGATATTCTAAAATTCTAACATAACTAGAGAGGGAGAAACAAGATCTGAAGTCCCAACAGGATGGGAGGCATCCCAACTGTCCATCCTATTTCTATGAGAAAACAAGACCAAGATGAGGTCAGGATTCCGAAACTCATCAATGACAAGAGAGAAGAAGAAAGAGGAAAGAAAGAAAGGAGATAGAAAGAAAACGAAAATGTGAAAGGAAAGGAGGAGAAAATGAAAGAAAGAAAGGAAATAAGGAGAAAGAAGGAGAAAAGGTAAA
>KE506016.1:90912-111539 GCA_000441515.1 Elaeis oleifera | reverse complement strand
AGAAAGAAAGAAGAAAAAAAAGGAAGAAGGCAGAAGTTAGAAAGCATCTACCAGGATGCCCAACTAGGACCGTTGTTGAGATGGGATGAGACAGTGAGGCATCTCGTTCTATGGAAAAACCAGGACAACCCTGTCTTGCAGGATTTAAAATCTTGGGAAGAACCACAGGAAGGTGAAGTGCATGACATAACAAAGATGAGGTTATATAAGATATTTGCAGTCAATCGATTGGCTCGAGCAGAGAAGGGTCTCTAACAGGAAGGTCACATGCAGCACGAAGAGCAACAAGAAAAGGGGGCTATAGGGTCATGGCACAGCTTGTGCAAGCAACAGAGACATGAGGAGCACATTGTTTGTACATAGGGGAGCATTTGATGGATGACTATGATTCCATCCATTAAATTGGGCAACTTAAGTTGTGGTCCTCCATTCATATGCCATTTACTGATAACGGTCTATTGTATCCATTGCTTGTTTGTCTGGAATTAATAATTTAGTCTTTTTCAACAATTTCACCAAGTAGGAATAACAGTGATGATTGATGATGATGATGATGATGCCCATGATGTTGGTTAATTGCAGTTATACTCAAATTGGATTAGTAATCGATTTCTAGGTTTCATCGTAAACCTAATTGGTTACTTAATAACAGTCACTGACCAGAATAAACATATAAAGAAAGAAATATATATAGTAATTCACCATAAAAAGAGAAAAATACAAACTAATTAAGAATGCTAAGATAAAGTACAAAGTCAGCCCAATCCTTCCAAAGGAATCAATGATACCCAAAGACAAAACAAACAGTCCAACTCCAACATTCTGAAATTCCAAAATTACAAAACCAACAATCCAACATATCTGAAATTCCAAAATTACAGGAACACATCGCAGTCTTAAAATTAGGAAACTTTAACAGCTAGAGTTTAATCAGATTTGTTATCTGACCTTCCATAATTCCTTTTGGCGTCAGCAGTTTCCACAAAAATGAAATCAGAGCCATTATGTTCAGATACGATCTTCTGAACCAATAAAGTCTGTTCCCGTGCATATGCCTCTGTAAAAGAACGAAACATAATGGTAACACAGAAGACTAGAGACTACTTCATACCACATAAAAAACTATATTCAGAGAAGATGCACTTGGTAACACAGGAAAAATATCCAAAATGATCCATTTAGTAACAAAGTAGATTGGTGAGAACTTTAAAGTCTATCAAGAAATTGCTGCATAGTTTGAACCAAGATTGATGCTCCATAATTACTGAATGCCATGCACTGCCATAAACTATAAGGACTTGAACTACATGTAAGCTTACAATTTTCAGTAGTATAACTGCAAGCAAGTGAAATTGGAATAATTACATTAGAAAACACTATAATGATGATATGCTCAACCAAAAATAACAAACCAATTTATGGAGGAAAACTAACTAAATATTATGTCAGACATTCAGACCATATCATTATGTTACATGATCTAGTTAATCAGTGTATAACATTATGCAACTAGTAATTCACTTAATGGTAAAGTATCCATTTTAGGATAATGATTAGTGCAGTATTGCAGCAAAAAGTTCAGCTAAACAGATTGGGGCAATCATCTGAAGCATTGGTAATGTTATTTGCTGTATAATGAACATGGTCAAAAAAAAAAATTCAAAACTACATAAAGCTAATAGTTATGGTTGGCTCAGTGATTATAGAGCCACATCACAAAGAAAAGTGAGCTATATTCCAACTTCCAAAAAGAAAAAGGGTACAATCCAGATGCTGTTGCCCATCAACACACACAAACACACATGCGAGCTCGCACATGCAAAGAGAGAGAGAGGTATTAAGAAGCTAGTTTTATAAATACAACAATATTTCTCGGAAATTTAGGGACTATTAGATCTTCTTTCGACTGTTTACATATCTATGATCCTATATCACTTCAAAGGTTTTAGTTGATCATTGCAGCAAATTAGCAGTTATCTAATTAAGTCCTGTATCAGTTTATCCATGCGAGCATTAAGTTCCCTCATGTCTTCCTGGCTTTAAACACATCCAAGCCTCAATCCCATATATATTATTTCTCTTTGCAAATTTGTGAAACAATCCTCCCTGAATCCCCCATTATTCTCATGATGATCCACCAGAAACTTTTTTTCTATAATTTCTGTAGCAAATCCATCCTCCAACCAACTCACACAAGGATTTTTTGTTTCCCCTTTTAGTTGGAGACACAGGGAAGTTGATCATGGATAACCATCAAACTTTACCCAAAATAAGTTCTTACTACTATCTAGGAATCTCAATATTTCTTTGACGTGGAAACTATCAATAAGCCAAATATCCATATGCTAAGTTTTTCCCAAAATATAGTCATAAAGTTTCACTTTATTACATAGAAATATTTTTCTAGATTCCTAGAAGATCCACTTATTGCCAATGAAATCTATCATGTTGGGTTATAGAGTTTCAGTTTATTGTGCCCAAAATACACTAAAGAGTTGGATGAGAAACTAAAATGATCTCACCACATTATCATATTACTGTGCATGTTTGGCCAAACTAAGGGGTATTTAGAAATAATTTATTCTGCCGAGTTTATTCCCAAAATACACTTACATTCAATTTTTATGTCCAAAGACACGAACCAACTGGCATCCAAAACAATCTCAAAGAGTCACTGATTGGTTCACATAGCCATCCTTGTAGAGACTCTTTATCTACATTATTCCAGCTATCATCACATCAAGTGCTGCTTGTCAAAGCCCATTACTTACAAGAAATTGAAAAATTCTCTTTCAATACTACTACTGATTTACAGTTCAACTTTCACCTATTTCTTAATTAATTAATTAATTAAATATAATGCTAAAGGAAGAAGAACTATCAGACTCAAAAACAATTAGTGCATATAATTTATTTCTTAGCCTTCGAATAACTAGCATGATTCAAATTATCACATCTGTCCCCCTGAAGGATAGCTCCCTTCATGTTGAAAAGAAATTCTGCAATAGCAGATACTGACCAAACATACAACATAGTATTGTAGTTTACCTGTGCCTATAAATTCAAACATCAAGGTGGGAACTTCAGGTAAATTTTTCCCATTCGCCACATTTATTGCTTTTACTTGAACCTCATCCAAGAGCTCCACCCTCGAGACCTGGATAAAATTGATAAAGGAAAAAAGATGCAAGTTTATATATATTTTGATGTCCCAGAATATTTTGGAATAAATCAAAGAGAAAGGTGAATGATATTGATAGAAAAAATTCATAGAAAAATTAGAATCATTTTGAACTTCCAGAATTAAAGTCCTTTCACCATCTCATATACCATTAAAGTGTAATATTTTATATGGACAACCAAAATAACCATGTGAAAATTTAAATCAGCATTGCCTTTATTATTATGTCTATTTCACAACTAATTTGTCACCTTCACTTCAGGGTTTCATCTATCAGATAGGAGCAAAGTTCGAGCACCTATAGTTTCAGAATAAATTTTAAATATGTAATTCATGCATAGTAGATCATACATGGAAAGGATAATTGAACTACCACTATCTTGCCCAGGGTCAATATCACTGAATGTTGTCCTTAATACCAATCTTGACTCCATTCATGTAATTTTCCTTTGGCATTGCTTGAAATTTGAGAAATCCTAGGTCATTATTAGATGTAGGCCAGTCTATAGAAAGGACCTAGCCGGGTCTATGATAGTGTGAACAGTAAACAGTACCACATGAAGTTATGAACAATGCCACATACCACTTCAGTTATCACGATCATCAGTCTGTAAATAAGATTTAAGAATTTTTAGTCACAGTCTTTCTTCAAAATCCCACTAAAAAATAAAGACTAATCAGAAGTTTAACAAAAATATGGTAAATTGACTATTAAAGTTAAGTCTACAAGAGATTCCTATGTCCTGCGGCCCCCTACTGCATCATAACCATGATGCTGGTTCTCCATAATTCACTTCTGCTGTACAGGGACTTGCATCAAGTTCTCTTAAGGTAAAGCCCATTGAATAATCTTGTGTCTGATGGTTGACTACTGATGAGTCCCCCACATCAGATACCATGTTATGCTATCATTGCAAATATACATTTGAAGCACAGTAATCTGATTTCAAAGCAAATTAATTACTTCAAGGTTCTTATAAAAAACAAACCACTTACAGAGAAAGTTGGAGATTTAGTTTCCGAAATCAATGAGTACATTCTATAACCACTTACAACTTATTCCTCTTCAATTATGGCAACCAACAGTCCCAAAATTGAAATTTATCTCAATCCGAACCTCAGGCACACAACCTTAATAATGTCCAAGATACATGAAAGCTACCCTCGCAAAAACCTAGATAGTCATTTAGACCATATCAAAATATGACCAAGATGGTTTTCTATAAATTTCTAGAATTCGTATAATCCATAAATTATTCTAAAATTATTTCTAGAAACCTTAATGTCTCGGAAAAGGTTATAGCTGCTAATGACACTCAGCCCAAAAATAAAATCCAGATACAGCCAATAAGCATGAAAGCCCTCTTGATCTACATAGATTTGGCCAATATTAAAATAAAGCCCAAAACTGATTTCTAATATTTTTTTACAAATAACATGCCACAGGATCCAGATTCCAGTGAATTGAAATACTAACCACTATTTCCATATTATGAATCCCAGGAAAACAATTTACAGAAAAAAAATTTTAAACAGTTGGAATACTATATTCTATCCAAATAAATAGAATTTATTTTACATCAATTAATTCCTGAAATAAAACATAAAATATTAATAATCAGATATTTAGATCAGTGTTATTTATTTACAGAAATTAATCTGCAGAATTTTATTTTACAGAAACTAATGTTACAGAAATTTGATATACACAATGTAGTATTTAGAAAGTTACAAACTAGAGTACAATATTCAGAAAATTATATTGCAGAACTTTAAAACAGACTATGTTTGCTAGAAATAAGTTTTGACAGAAAATTACCTTATGCAGAATTCCTTTTAAAACAAAAAAGGGAAACATATGCAGAAATTTTTGTTTGAATATTTCAAGTAATGTTAAAGATCAGCATAAAATATTTTATAGTAAAAACTTAGAACAACCTGAATCCTTGCTCAACGCCTCTTTTTTTTTTTGATGGAATATGGAGGAAGGAAGAAACTTTCCCCTATCACTCAACACTTCAGCACAAGACCCAAGGCTTCCTAAGTTGTTGGTCGCAGCACAAACAAGAAACTCAGCACCTCATTGGACTCGCTTAACTCTTATAAAATGGAGTTTTGATTTGCATTCCCTCCAAGACATGGACTCCAACACCTTTGCCCACAGCAGACAGTGAAAGAATCAATACAACAAACTATTAGTCCTAGCCAACAAAAGTTGTACCATCACTTGATCTCTATTTGAATCAACACCAATGCCCATCATCTCTCCTTGGAATTTTAGGACATCTTTTGTGAGGCAACAATGTAAGATATCACAATCCAACTCTTAAAGCATAACCTATTATAATTAGGACTTCTAACAAGACCAAAGTCTACCAAACGAAACACATTGACATTCAGACAATCCTAATAAAAGCATTTGGTATGGGGTGATCCATCCAAGATCAAAAGTGATGTAGGTAGAGGCGATGAGATCACCTCGTTTGATTGCATCATAGTGATCCTACGCAATGGTGATTTCAAATCACCCCCACTCCTCAAATCACCCCCCAATCCAGTGATGGGATATCCGTCCTCGAGATCAGAAATCGAAGATCACCCTCAGGCAGTGATCTTAGGCTGAAATATATGGACAAAAATACCCCTCAGTCTAACAAAAAATTAGTATATTAATATATCGTCAATAATATTATATCAATATTATATATATGATATTATATATTATATTTATGATATATATTACATTATAATATATTATTAATCATATTATTGTCATATTATGATTCAATGATAATTTAATTAGAATAAAATATCTTATTACACTTTATATTGATATAATAAAATATTTAATATATTACTTCTATTTGTCTTATTTTCTATTCAAAGTATATTCATATTAATAAATAATATATTATAAGTATTAATAAAAATATTAATTCTATAATAATAATTAATATATTTTTATAGGATTAATAATTTATAGGACTAATAAATATATTTTTATAGAAACTATTAATTATTAATATATTAATAAATATAATAATATTTTATTTCAAATATATTATATATGATTAATAAATATATTTTTATGGAATATATTATGGATAGTTTTGATATTATATAATCAGTAATCTTGGATTTGTGTAGAATACCAAATAGGCTATTCATGGATAAGCGAAGATCTTTAATCACCGGATCATGGCCTACCAAACACAGTGATCTTAGATCACTGGTGATCATATCACCATAAGACCCAGATCACCAGTGATCCTAGATCACCATGGTGATCCCATTTGGATCACCAAACACTATAAATACAATTGCGATCATAACAATAATTCTCTACCAACTGGCAACCCAAACTAGCAGCCAATGATTAGGATCAAACTAAGCTGAATTCAAACTTCTACCAAAGCTCAATTTAAGTTAATAATTCAATGTTAATTTCAAGTTTAACTTTAAATAATATTGCAGGTGTTACTACTTTACTATGGGCATTAATAAATACGGAATAAGCCCTCTTTGACTTTATAAATATCCTCAAGTCAATTTTGAATCATGTTACGGTGGTTACCGTACCTCGGATCAGCGTGACAACCATGGGACACCTCAGATCTTCAAACTATCACCAGGACCGATTGCTTAAGAGTAGAGCCATATACAGTGCAGAGCAGCTTGCATCTGATCCGTCGTATGGTCTGCCCAACACACTCCGTTGCCTCGGCAGGCCATTGTCTTAGCGCGTGGGTTGTCCCAGTTATCACAGCTGGTTCACCTCAAGATGCATGCGACAACTATCCACCCCGAGTGGATAGACTCAGGCATGACCAACTCTCCTAATCTCGCGGGAGCGATTGAAGGCTGAATTATCTCGCTTGCAATGGCATGTTCAATGGCCTACAATCTCAGGATCGCACGATCTCACAGCTGTTCGACCAGCTGTTCGACAGCCTTCTATATAAGCAATCAAAGCTCCGAGGATCAAGGTAAGCCAATCAATCTCTCTTGGAGAACTCGTTGATGTTCCTGTTGTTCTTTGAATCTGACTTGAGCATCGAAGGATCCTCGTCGAAGTGAAAACCTTCAGTTTGGACTTATTTTGCAGGTCACTCCAGTGCCAGCATCCCTGCGTGAGGCTCAATCGCCTTCTCTTCGACCTCAACCAAATCAAGCAGCAACAGATAGAGGAAGGGCGTAATCTTCATTATGCCTCCAAAGCGAACATCATCTCGACTCTCTAATGCCGTCGCCTCTTATCGGGTGGAGAGCCAAGCCAACAGTCGGACACAGCAACCGACGACTGAAACTCCCCTGCTAGCCCAGCCAGCGCCGGTCACAGCTGATCAATTCAGCCTGCTCTTCCAGCAGGTCCAAAACTTGACAGCCGCCGTTCAAGCCGTATAGACCATTCTGGTGCCTCCCCCAACAGCGTCGTAGCCTGCTCAGGCTGCTCCTGCACCTCCTTCAGTGGTGCAATCGGTGGCCCTCTTAGCAGCACCATCGGCGCCTCCCGTAGTGGTGCCCTCACCAAATCCGATTCCAAACTCGACTTCTCAGCTACCACCACAGCCAGAGCCGCATGTGCCTCCTCAAAGCTCGGAGAAGAGACATTCATCAAAGCCGTCAACTAGCCAGACGAAGATCTCCCACTCCACGATCAAGGCGTGATTCAACCCTCAGTTGCCATTCTCCACAGTATTCCAAGACCTGCATCGCCTGAGATCTCGATATCGAAAGACGGTTGCAGGCTCTCGACAAACAGATGGAGAAGAGAATCAAAAATGCACTCAACAACAATCACTCCTCGGCACAGTCCTACGAGGGGTATAATAGTGAGCCGTCTTTCATCCTGAAGATAATGCAGGAGCCGCTCCCTCAGCACTTCAAGCTGCCTTAGCTAGAAGTCTACAATGGGACCGTCGATCCTGTCAATCACTTGGAAACCTTCAAGATGGCCATGCTCCTTCAGGAAGCATCTGATGCGATCCTCTATCGAACGCTCCCTCCGACTCTCAAGGGGATGACTCGACAATGGTACTCCAGTTTGAAGCCAGCTTCTATCCACTTCCTTCGAGGATCTGTGCCGATCCTTTATCGGCCACTTTGTCGGCATCCGACGGCAGCAAAAGCGGTCCGACTACCTCCACACCATCAAGCAGGAGGCGAGTCGATCCGCACTACTTGTCAATCATTTCAATGCGGCGACTCTGGAGGTCTGAGATCTGGACCAGTCGACCGCGATGGCCGCGATGATGGGCAGCCTACTGAGGAACAACTTGAAGAAATCATTGACCAAAACTTATCCCTGAGATTTTCCAGACATGCTAGCCCATGCAGAGAAGTATGCCCGCATGGAGAAAGCCTTTGTAGAAAAGACACCTGCCAGTTCTATTACGGAAGGACAGAATAAGGAGCGCTCTCCAAGACGGGAGGGAAGAAACCGCTAGCACTCTTGGTCCCATTCTAGAGGCAGAAAAATAGGAACCAAAACCGTCGATCTCGAAGTCCTCAGAAAAGGGATCGACGACCCTTACCCCTTGGACATTATAATAATTATACGTCCTTAACTGTTTTTAGGGGGAGGTGTTGATGAAAATTCGAGCCGAGCTGCCCCAACCTCCACAGATGCGGACAAAGCCAGAGCGACGCCGCAATCCGAATAAGTACTGCCTCTATCATCGTGACCACGATCACTATACTGAAGATTGCCTGCAGCTCTGCGATGAGATTGAGAGGCTCATCAGGCAGGGGAGACTGAATCACTTCGTTCGGAGGAGAGCGCCTCCACGACGACCTCCTTCAGGAGCTCAATGGCCACCTCCTCTGCCTCAGCAGCCATTCCCTTGGCCTCAGCCGCAGCCAGCACCAGTGCAGTCGGTGAGACAGGAAACAGGGGGCCAGCGACGGTTGAAGACTGACCCATCCGTGGCGAAATCCACATGATAAATAAGGGGTCATCCGAGTCGGTAGAGCCTCCGAAGGCGAAGAGGCCAAGACTTGAAGATGAGGACGAGGATGTCATTATTTTCACCGAGCAAGATGCTGAGGGTGTACTTGCCCCACACAATGATGCGGTGGTTGTAACGGCAAACATTGCCCATTTTAATGTGCACCGTGTATTCATTGATAATGAAAGCTCAATCGATGTTTTGTGTTTTTCTATTTTTATCCAAATGGGGTTCACCCTAGACCAACTAACTAGATTTAACACCCCAATTCAGGATTTCTCCAAAAGTTTGGTGATTCCGAAGGGGATGATTAAGCTCCCTCTTATCGTGGGTACTACACCAAAACGGACGACAATCCAAGTTGACTTCCTGATGGTCAAGCTCCCTTCAGTTTACAATGCAATCATTGGCCGTCCGAGCTTATAGACTCTAAAGGCCGTGGTGTCGAGCTACCACTTGATGGTAAAATTTCTAACTCCGAATGGAGTAGGACAGATCAGGGGCAACCAGGTCATGGCTCGACAATGTTTTGCTGCTAAACTTCAAGCAGAAGGCCAGCCATCCCAGGCAAGAGGCCAACCTGAACTTCCTATTGGGTTGGATGCCCGAGATGATCTGAGGAACGAGCCCAGCCGTCCGAGGACCTCCTGAAGATTCCACCGAGGAAGGAAAATCCCCAACAAACCATGAAGATCGGCTCACACCTTGAGAGGTAACGAAGGGTCAGCTAACTGCTCTTTGCAGAAAATGCAGATCTCTTTGCCTGATCGACTGCAGATATGCCTGGTATTGACCCTGAGGTGATGTCCCATCACCTGAAGAAGGATCCAATCTGTCATCCGATTAAACAGAAAAGCAGAACTTTGCCCCAGAGCGTCAAAAGGTTATATCCAAGTGGACAAACTGCTCAAAGCTGGCTTCATCCCAGAAGCAATATATCCGGATTGGCTGGCGAATGTTGCCATGATCAAAAAGACGAATGAAAAGTGATGCATGTGCATCGACTTTATCGACCTGAATAAGATCTGCCCGAAGGATAGCTATCCGTTGCCTCGATAGATCAAATGGTGGATACTACTTCTGAACATGAGCTCCTCAACTTCATGGATGCCTTGTTCAGCGAAAATCAGATCCGGATGGCGCTTGAAGATGATGAGAAAACAGCCTTTGTTACTGACGGTGGGCTTTATTGTTACAGGATGATGCCCTTTGGCTTAAAAAATGTAGGGTCTACGTATCAGCGACTGATGGATAAGACTTTAAAGATCAACTCGGCTATAATATGGTGGCATACGTAGATAATATGCTGGTCAAGAGCCAAGCAGTCCCAGACCATATTGCAGACCTCCAAGAGACTTCAGCACCCTTCGCCAATTTCGAATGAGGCTGAATCTAGCGAAGTGTGCCTTCGGAGTTACCGTCGGAAATTTTTAAGATTCATGATCTCACGAAGAGGCATCGAGACGAATCCCGAGAAGATCGGGACAATTCTTGAGATGACTCCACCGAAAACAGTTGGAGAGGTGCAGCATCTCACTGGCAAGATCGCCTTGCTCAACCGCTTCGCCTCCAGATCAATCGAGAGGTGTCTTCCATTTTTCCAGACCCTCAACCAAAAGACTTTCAATGGACTATTGAATGCCAAAAGACATTTGAGAAGTTAAAGCAATATCTCAATTCTCCACTACTGCTCACAAAGCCTCAGCCTAGTGATGAACTGCTGCTGCACGTCACTGTCTCTCCAGTGGCGATCAGCGTAGTTCTCATTGAAGAAGGTCGAATCCAAAAGTCGATATACTACACCAGCAAAGTCCTTCACGACACGGAGACCAAATACTCTAAGCTTGAGAATTGATTTTTGCACTGATTGTCACGGCGAGAAAGCTGCGGCCTTATTTTCAGGCCCATACTGTTGTGCTGCTCACTGACCGACCGATCAAGGCCGTTCTCCACCGTCCAGACACCTAAGGATGGATTGCAAAGTAGGCACTGGAACTTGCCGAGCTAGACGTACAGTACCGTCCAAGGCCTGCTATCAAGGCCCAGGTGCTGGCGGATTTTATTCTTGAATGTACCATCTCGAACAGGCAGAGCTCACAAGGTGGAGAAAGCTCAAGGGCTGCCGAGTGCTCAAAAGCTAGTGAAAGCTCAAGGGGTAAGGAGACAGACGTAGGATCTGACCCTAAGGAGTTATGGACGCTGCACATTGACGGCTCATCAAATGCTTCTGGAGCTGGGCCGGGCTGATCTTGATCGGTCCCAAGACGATACTGTGGGATACGCACTATGTTTTGAATTTCCAGCCACCAACAACAAGGCAGAATATGAAGCTCTGCTTGTCAGTCTCAATATGACGAGAGAAGCCGAAGCCCAGCACCTAAAAGTCTTCAGCGACTCCCAGCTAGTGGTGGGGCACATAAAGGGGCGGATACGAGGCAGAGAGGAGAATATGAAGAAGTATCTCCAGAAGGTAAAAGATTTAACCTCAGCCTTTCTGAGCTTTGACATTCAACAGATCCCTAGAGTAGACAATGCCAGGACAAATGTGCTATCAAAACTAGCAGTCTTGTTGCCCGCTGATTTGGAGAAGGGACCTACTTCGAGGTGCTCAAAGTCTCGGCCCTTGAGGAGCCTCTCGTTGTCCAGCAAGTTGATGAAGAATCCTGCTGGATCAATCCCCTGCTCAAGTATCTTAGGTCAGGCGAGCTACCCACTGACCACAAGGAAGCCCAAGAGATAAGGAACAGGCCGCCCACTATGTCTTGCACGATAACAAGCTATACAAGCAATCATTCTCCCTGTCTCTCCTAAAATGTCTATGCCCATCTGAGGCAGATTATGCGCTATGGGAGGTCCACAAAGGAATCTGTAGAAGCCACTTGAGGGGTAGGTCCTTCTCTTACAAAATCCTTCAGCAAGGCTATTACTGGCACACTATATCGCAGGATGCAGGTGCCTTCATCAAAAAATGCGATCGATGCCAGAGGATCTCCAATATTCAGCATCAACTAGCAGCACTTCTGCTCCCATCAGTGTCCTGTAGCCATTCGCTCAGTGGGGGATGGATATCCTTGGTCCTTTTCCCCTCGCATCCAATCAGTGCAAGTTCCTGCTGGTGGCCATCGACTATTTCACAAAGTGGGTCGAGATCGAACCCCTAACTCGTATATCTGAGGCGAACGTGAAGAATTTTGTTTGAAAATCAATCATCTGCCGTTATGATCTTCTCTGAGTACTGATCACAGATAATGACAGGCAGTTTAGTGGTACTCAACTTCATGAATTCTGCAGAGCAAATGGAATAGAGCACCGCTTTACCTCAATTGGCCATCCGCAGGCGAATGAAAAAGTAGAGGTGACCAACAGAACTCTCCTGCAAGGCATGAAGGCCAGAATTGACTGAACTGGGGGGTCCTGGACGGACGAGCTTCATCATGTGCTATGGGCCTATCGAACCACTTAGAGGCTTCCGATGGGCGAGACTCCTTTCAACCTTGCATTCGGGACCGAAGCAGTCATCCCTATGGAATTCGGACTCCCATCTCTCATAGTCGAGGAATATAATGAAGATACCAACTGTATGACTCCGAGCCCACCTTGACTTGATCAAAGAAAGCAAAGAGCGTGCCGCTGTCAAAATAGCTACCTATCGTCAGAGGGTGGTCAGGTACTACAATGCCCGGATCAAAATCAAGAAATTCCAAATTGGTGATCTAGTATTGTGGCAAGCCGAAGTCTCACAACCCATTGAGCAGGGAAAGTTATCACCCAACTGGGAAGGTCCTTATCAAGTGGACGAGATAGTACGTCCGGGAACCTATCGACTCAAGCAACTCGACGGGACTCTGCTCTCTAGACCTTGGAACTCTGCCAACTTGCGCATATATCATCAGTGATGTTGTAATTTTATGTCATTGTATATTAATACAAATGCTCAGATTCACTAATCCCTGCTTGTTCAAGCATCATGAATGATCTAAACTTCTTTCGCTATGAAGAATTCCTCTGATCGAAACTATGAGGGCTAACCATAAGAACCCCCAATGATCAACAACCAAACCTTAGTGGCTTGGAGGCGATGCTAACTTACAAAACCCCATCAAAGCCTGAGTCATGCGGGAAGCGGAGGGAGATCCTAAGGGACCTCCAGAGGACTAACTTATAAGGCCCTCAATCCATAATTTGGCGAGCAAACCTCAGCGACTTGGAGGCAAGGCTAACTCACAAGACCCCATCAGAGCCTGAGTCATATGGGAAGCAGAGGGAGGCCCTAAGGGACCTCCAAAGGACTAACTTATAAGACCCTCGATCCATAATTTGGCGAGCAAACCTTGACGATTTGACGGCGGGGCTAACTCACAAGACCCCATTAGAGCTCGAGTCGTGCGGAAAGTGGAAGGAGACCCTAAGGGACCTTCGAAGGGCTAACTTATAAGACCCTCAGTTTGTGATCGTGAGATGTGCACATGCTGCCTACGGATACACACTGATGTACACGCTACCTACGAGCGCACGCTGCCTCTCGCGTGAAGACGAGATGTGCACAAACTACCTACGGGCACACGCCGTCTCTCGTGTGAGGACAAGAAGTGCACACATTGCCTACGGGCGCATGCCGCCTCTCACGTGAAGAAGAGAAGTACACACGCTGCCTACGGGTGCACGCTGCCTCTCGCGTGAAAATGAGATGTGCACACACTGCCTCTTATATAAAGATGAGAAGCACACGCTACCTACGGACACACGCTACCTCTCATGCTACGAGAAGTGCACACCCTGCCTACGGGCACACGCTGCCTCTCGCATGAAGATGAGAGTGTGCACGCTGCTCCACTGATAAGATAAGTCGAGCACATGCTGCCTCCCGTGCTACGAAGTGCACACACTGCCTTTCGTATGAAGATGAGAAGTGCACATGCTGCTCCGCTCACAAGATGAGCCGAGCACACGCTGCCTTTCGTGCTACGAGAAACGCACATACGGCCTACAGGCACACGCTACCTCTCACATAACAATAAGAAGTGTATATGTTGCTCCACTTACAAGATGAGCCGAACACACTGCCTCTTCCGCGCAGGGCAGAACCAAGCCACCGCCTATAGGACAAATTTGCAGACCTGGACCAAGATGTTGTTTACCGAGCAAACCCAGCGGCTCTCTGATGGAGCCACCTTCAACAAGGTTCATTCGGGGTAATTTTATCTCGGATCGAAACGAGCTCGTTAAATTCCAAGGTCTGGATTGACTCGGATTGAAATAATTTTAAGAGCCTCATATCGAGGTTAGCCTCTGCATGTTAAGTTAAAATACGCAAGCTTACAGAAATTAATTTTTTATTCATTTTGATATTTACAAGAAGGACGGCGTCTTCAGCACCATCTTACAAAAGATATTTACAAGGACGACGTCTTCAGTGCCACCTTACAAAATTTTACAAGAAAAGGATGGCATCCTCAGCACCACATTACAAAAAAAAAGAGAAAGTGCGGTAAAATAGAAGAAAGCCACAAAGATCATGCCAGTCTGGAAGCAGATCCCCGTCAGTCAGCGAACCCGATTCGGAGCTCCCGTCGTCATAGACGATAGCAATGATCGGACAGTGGACATTCTCCTCAATCCCCAGCTCAAGGATGAGGAAGCTCAATCCTCATCCGACGAGAAAGCCTCATGTTGCTGTTTCGGGTTGGAAGGAGTGAAGCTCCAAATACGGCATTATCCGTAGCATACGGGCCTTGCAGCTCTCGAAATCGTTAATAAACCCGCCGGCGACAATGTCGATGACCTCCCTTCTAAATTTTGTAGAGTTCTGATACTCCTGAATGCAGCAGGCCTGAACATCAGAAGGAATCTGCTCAAACTGGAGGGGTATGATGACCCCCGAGCCTTGGTAGAGACCGTGAGGTGGAAGGCGCCTAATCAGAGAAAGATGGACCAGCATCCCTAGCTCTCGCCCTCCTCCAGGCCTCTCTTATAAAGGCCCACCTCTCCTTCACCCTGGCCTTCACCACCAGCAAAGGAGGATGCAAAGGGGGACGTGGGTGATGCCATCACGATAGGAGAGAAATTTCTACGAAGCATGGAGACAAGAGGTTGAGTTTCTCCACCCATTGGCCTCTATTTATAAGCACCAAAGCTACATCAACCACCAATCGATGGCTTGAGTAGATACAGCTGTCCACCAGCTAATAAATGGCATATCTTTCCACCGTCAGGAATAAATCCCGATGACACTTCGAGAATTAGAACACGGCTACGAGGCATATGCCTACTGGCCTCACATTTTTCCCTAGGCATTATCCTTGTTGAAAAATCAATAGCCGTCATTTCCACAACTGCTGGCATTGAAAAGGTAGAATAAACATGCCGCTAGATATTCGTCTAAGATCGGTGCACTCGAATAATTGCCCTAGATTAGCAGGCGTGGAAAATTACTTCAGATCAGCATTCACACCACAAGTAAAGACAAGGTATGAAAAAAAATCAATTTTATTCATTCCTTCAAAAGCTTTTACAATAACCCCAAGGAGTCCAAGGTACAAAAAAAAGAAACAAAAATCTAAAAGCCACATCCGGAGCCGAGGCACCTGTCGCAGGTTCGTCGGCTGCAGTAGGGTCCTATACTTCGTCTAAAAGGTCTAAATTTAGTTTTAGATATTTAGCGACGACCCTATCACAGACTAACTACCTCCCAAGGTCATAAGCGTTAGTAGCAAATTCAACCTTCTCGTCTTGACACTCCACTGATGCTCGAAAGTCTGCAACTGCTTTAAGGGCGACCTCTGCTGCCTTCTTTCGGTTCCCCCAGCTGAGCTTCAAGCTCCTTTATTAATCCTTGCAGTCGAGAGTTTTCTTCGACTACGATCGCACTCCTCTCAAGCTGAGCCTCAAGCCCCTCTATTCTCCCTAACAATCGAGAGTTCTCCTCGACGGCCCCTCTCAACGCCGCCTCAGCATCCTCGACTCTTCTCTCGATGGCGTCGGCTCTCAAAAGGGCCTCTCCAACCTCCCTTGACGCCTTGTCCTTGGCGTCCCCAAGCATCTCGACTTTAAGCTAGTATTTTTTCACCTCATTTGAGAGGTCGCGACAGCTCTCAATGTACCCATTTAAATAATGGGAAAGCTGGTAAGAGCCGTTTCTTGTCAGTGAGCGCCATAAACATATATGCAAGATAAATAGCAAGAGCCCTAACTTACCCGGATGATGCACTCCACAGCTCCTTTCCTCACCTCCTTCCACGGTACACCCAGTAGTTCATTTGCGTTGGCCGAAAGAAGCATCCCAGAGAAAAGCTCGCTTACCAACTTATAGTCTCTCAAGGCCGAGGCCTCAAGCCTCAAACCGACCAGTGCAACTCCAGAACCAGAAACCCCGGGCACGGCCCCAGAAGTCCCAGCCTCCTTGGCTGGCTCATCTCTTGGGGAAAAGGCAATGGCAAGAGGGGCCAGCAAGCTCAGAATTATGTCTTCAGAGGCCCGACTCGTTTGGCTCCTTCGATCTCCATCAGAGGTCGGAGAGGTCGAGCCAACCCTTACCATTCTGAGGTCGCTGGCACGGGGAAGTTCAAGACTTCCTGATCCAGAAGCCGACGGCGCTGGGGGACTTTCGATCTTGATGCGGATGCTCCGACCGTCCGCAGGCTCAACTATCCTTTTTCGACGGGTCTTCTTACCTGATTTATCCGGGGAGCCCGCTTCCTTCTCCATGACCATCTCTGCAACTAAGACAAGTCGGCAAAAGAACGGTGGAAATCAAAGAGTATAAGACCCTGGGAGCGGGCGATACGCACCTCGAGGGGCAACCTGATTGATGCTGACATTGAACAGTGTCTGGACCGATAGCAGCTCCTTCAGCTCCTAAATCTTGAAGCCGCGCATGGTTGCCAACTCCTATCTTTGGCATTTGTTCATGGAAGGCTCTTTTAGAGAGGCCTCTTGAGGTTCACCCCAAGCGACGAACCTCCAATCCTCACCGAACGTCTGAGAGACGAAGAGAAATCGTGGTTTCCAACCATGAACGATGGTGGAGATCCCCGAAAAAGATAGAAGGCGAACGTCCTTCCTCCGCGGCGTCACGTACCACCGCCATGGGACTTCGGATACCTTTTGAGGCTGAAGGAGCGGAAAAGCGCGATGCTGGGGTCAATCCCTGCCAACACGCATACTGTAGTGAAGCCGCAGATGTACCGCCATGAGTTCAGGACCATCGAGCATGACGACATCCCGAGATATTGAAGGAGAGCCACGAAGAAAGGGTGAACAAGAAGCCGCAACCCAGCCCAGAAGCAATCCTCGTAGAGACTCATCCAGCCTGAAGGTGGTTGGCAGACTCGATCATCTGACCTCGAGACTTTTAGTTGGAATGCCAGAGGATTTTGAAACTGCTCATGGAGTAATACTATATCCCTCTTAGTCAGCTCGGATCAGAACCCCAGCAGCACGAAATCAGAATCTCTGAAGGCCATTCCTCTCACTTGGAAAAAAAATCGCGAAAGCAGAAGTCAAAAGGAGGAGAACCTGCAGCAAAGAAAGAGGACAATCTGAAACCTAAAGAGACCTACGTCTGGCTTTGTCTGAGGCTTTAAATGGTCCCAGGTTCAATGGAGCCTTCAAAAGACACTTCCCATCACAGCATTAATTGCAGAAAGCGTGAATCGACAAGGAGCGAACAGACGCTCAACACGTGGCAACCCTTGACGGATACGATTTCTGCCGCCGATTTGGTAGTTGATGCCAACGGCAAGCAAATAATATTTTGCGCCACATTTGAAGAGATGTGCGATAATACCAGCCACGCTGATGAAGTTCAAATTTCTATCCTTTCAAGGCTTGCCGACAGGTACGAGTCATATAGCTCGAATCAGTACCTACCGCATGGACGTGATTCAAATTCCTATCCTTTCAAGGCCTGCGTGATAGGTGCGGGTCATATAGTTCGAATCAGAACTTGGTCTATTTCGCATCGCATTTTATTATTTTAATCATATTTAAACTCTCGATTTAGCTCAGAATTTAACCATTATGGCCTAAAATTTGCACTCACACATCCAAACACTGGATATCAACAAAGATGAATTTCATTTACTTATATCAAAGCGATTACAAAGTTTGGATTACAGAAGAAAATGAAAGGAGATACAGGTTATCGCCTTGAACCACCGCCAAGATGGCTTGTTTCAGAACGGCCCCCTCTAGCACCAGTAACTTCTTTAGTTTGGACGGCCACATTGATCTTGTTCACCTTAGCAGAATAGCAGAACGGCCCCCTCTATCTGCTGCAATGGCAATCAGACTTTCATCCACAACATCAGCTTGAAGAGACCCAACGCTGCCAGCAAGAAGGTGAGCCTGGACCATTCTTTTGCACCTCTCAAAGCCTGCTAAGAACGCCGTCCCGCAGGCCTGGTTTATAATTTCAACCCCCTTTTTCGCCAGCCGACCCGTCCTTTCGGCATGCATGGTCAAAACTCCTGCTCTCTAAATTGGCGCCAAAGGCGATCGTGATTTCTTTACCTCCTTCAGTTCCTTCTTCTGGTACTCTGCCTCTGGCAAAGCTTCTTGAAGCTCGACGGGCGGCTTCGGAATCGCCTGAATCCTTTCGAAAGTAGAGCCTTCCTCCCTCTGAGGTGTTCTCTCCCTGCGACTTTCCTTTTTCGAGGATTTAGCCCTCTTCGCTGAGCTTCCGCTCGGACTCCTCCGAAAATGAGCCCCGAGGGAAGCATGGTATCGACTTCTTTTCCCTCTGAGTGTCCTCCTTAGACGCTCTAGATCATCCCGAGCACGGTGCCAGTCTCTTTTAGCCTCAGACCTTTGCCTCTCGAGGCCTTCAATTCTTCTTTCAGCTCTCCTTAACTCGTCATCTCAACGATTGATAATCTCCTGGACTTCCTGACGGGCCTCCTCAGAGAAGCAGAGCTCTTTGACTAGTTCACCATTATTCCTCTCTACCTGCTCCAATTGATACTTCAGCAAATCAACCTCTTCCTTCGTCGCTGCAAGCTCCAACAATGAGGCGTCTGAAGTGGCACTGGCAAAGCTGGAATAGTATCCCACATGTGCAAAAAATTTGCAAACAAGCATCAGAATACTGCACGTTACTTGAGATCAATAAAAAATCTAAAAATTCCTTACATGCGCAAGTGACCTTAGGGTGCTAGCCATCCGCTCCCAAGCCCCTTGCTTATCCATATACAACTTCTCCGCAGGCGACAAAAAGCTCCTAAAAAAATCCATTGCCAACTGGAGATTCTCCACTGCAGACGAGACAAAAGACACCAGTTCCGAGGGGCCTGCTTGAGAAACAACCGAAGGAAGACATCCGGCGGGTGTTACCTGCTCCAAAGATTTTTCAGTTTCCATCACCGCCACTAGAACTCCTTTGGGGTTACCAGCCGCATCCTCCACCTATGTCGCCACGGTTGGAACTTTTGCAGGGCTACTAGTTATTCCCACCACCTGCGCCCTCTCCGTTGGCATCTCCTCTCTTGCCGAAACCCCTTCTGGTGGCTCTTTCATTACATCCTCTGATGGAGCAATCGTCGGTTCAACAACTGAGGGGGATTTTCATCCCCTGCTACCGCTGGAGGTGATCCAATGGCTGGAGCTTGGGCATAGTCACCTTCTGGAGCTGAAGGACCGACGGTCGGGGCCTTAGCTTTTTTTGGACCAACGTCAGTTGGAGCTTCCTCACAAGTTCTGCGCTCATCTTGCCCCTGAGGGTTGCAACAAGGATTTGGAGCAAGGTCTCGCGATTACTTTTCTCTGACTAAATGCCCAAGAGCTTGATTTAAAAGGAGAACGAAGATAAAGACAAAAAGCTGCCGCCTAAGAAATCCCAGGGACTTCGCTGATCTGCTGGCTCGGGCCGAAAGATATGCCCGAGCAGAGGAAGCCTTCAAGCTGAAGGACGAGGAGGCCGCGAAGGAGCGGCAGGCGGGCGACTCCAGTAAGCTCGCAGTCGAAAGAGGGCCGAATGAAGCTCGGCCACGTTCTCGAACTCCCTCCGGACACAAGCGTGTCCAGACTCCTCCCCGAGCGCGTAGGCAGAGAAGCCCGGACCGCAGAGTTCGGCAGGGCTCTCCCCCAGGAAGATTCCGCAGCTATGCCCCTCTCAATGCATCGAAAATCCAAGTGCTGATGGAGGTCAAAGAGCAGCTGCCAAGGCCAGAAAGGATGTGCACACACCCCGGGAAGCGCAACCCTAACAAGTTCTGCCTCTACCATCGCGACCACGGTCACGACACGAGGAATGCATTCAGCTCCGAGACGAGATCAAGGAGCTCATCAGATGAGGTCGGCTTGACAGATTCATTCGACATCGGCCTGAAGGTAGGAAAGATCGGTCAAGGGCCCTGCCGCAACCGGAGCCGTCGAGGAGGAAGAACCGCCTGAAGATCGGCCTCCTATCGGGATCATCAATTCCATCTCTGGAGGACCTCGACGGGAAGCAGGCCTTCCGCGACTATGGGATTCGAAAAATCTACGAATGTATTACTAATAAC